>VZTY01020189.1:10750-33719 GCA_013400935.1 Turnix velox
AGGGAGAAGAGGGAGAAAAGGAAGAGGGAGAGGAAGGAGAGGGAATGGAGGGAGAGGGAGCGGAGGGAGAGGGAGTGGAGGGAGAGAGGAGGGAGAGGAGGGAGAGGAGGGAGAGGAGGGAGAGGAGGAAGGGGAGAGGAGGAAGGGGAGAGGAGGGAGAGAAGGAGAGAAGGGAGAGGGAAAAGGAAAAAAAGGAAAAAGGGTGAGTGCAGTAATGTGGTAGCAGCATGATACCTTCTCAACACCACACAGGGTGAAGGAGCTCCACGGCCACTGACCTGGTAGTGGGGGAAGCCACTGTGCTCAGCCAGCCTGGGCACCAATGATGAGATCTGGTAGATGTCACTGACAATACTTTCCATCATGCCATAGAAGCCATCAGGTGTGCCAGGGTCCATGGAGGGACGAAAGATCATATCAGGGATCACCAAGTCCAGCTGCACCTCAAACAGTGGGGGGAGCCCTGCCTTGGGATCTAGTAGGGAAGTACAGAGATGCCAGGGGAAGAAAATTCATCTTGAGTCATCATTATCACACTACAAGATGCATCCATGCCCCACAGGGACACCAGCAAGGTGTGATCACACAAATCCACCCACAGGGACCAGTGACACTGTGCCTGCACACAACGTGGAAGAGATGCTGGCAAACTAGCCAATGTTCTGTACCCACAGGAGATACTGGAGAAAGGTGAGACACAAGTGATTTAAGAACCAGGAAAAACACTGTGGAGGAAAGCCTTAAAGAGACCTGGCTCTTTAGCTAATCAAAGAGGGTTCTGAGAGCTCAGCAATTACAGCACATAAGTACTTGCAGAGGAGAAAAACAACAGGGACCAAGAGGCTCTTTAATTCAGTGATAGAAAGACATGAAAAAAACCCACCAGCAACTGAAAACTGAAGCCAAATACAAATGTGAAATGATGTGCATCTTTTTTAACAAGATGGTGAAGAATTGGATGCAGTTCTCTAACTCACTGTGCCTCCACATTCAGGAGAGAAGCATTTCTGGAGCACAGACCAGAAACCTCTCTGTAGTGAGACTGAAGCACCCACACGACTTGGGTGTCCTGCAGTCACCTGTGTTTTCCAGGAGGTACTTGAGGGAGCACTCAATTGCAGTGAAGAATCCTTCCAGGACTATCTCATCCACATATTCCACATACGCATTCCAAACATCAGATGTTGGGTCTGCAAGTAAGAGGCTCTGGTTCTCCTGGAAGAAAAAGAAGACGTCTTCAAGAAAAACAGGGCTGAGTCTGTCCTAAATGAGAGCTGACCCCAGATACAGACTGATGCCAGTGAGGATTTAGGCACCAGCTTCAGGGAGGGGTGGGAAAACAGACAGAGGGGTGTTGCTGCTGGTGGCATGGCCATGATCTATTCTTTCTGTCAAAGAGCTGCTTTTTTACCTGAAACAACTCAAAATAATTTCAAGGTAAAAAGGGAGAGAAGAAGAGACTGAGCAGCTCTGCTCAGTAGGACATGCTGTTCTTCCTTCTTCTCTGATGCCAAAGAGGTTCAGGCTGCTTTGCACACCTGATGCAGGGACCATTTAGGGATCTCCAATGCTCATCCCAATGCACAAAGACCCATATAATGTCACTTTGTGTGGATGAGGCCTTCAGGGTGCAAACTTCTAAATTCAATAAAGAGCTTTTAAATAAACTATGTAAAAACAGATGAAGGACAAGATCAGAAAACAAAGAGCTAGCTAACAAGCCTGCCTTCAAGAAGACTTGAGCAATCAGCTTTTGGCTCCTCTGCTGTTGCTTCTCCAGGCTGGACCAGCACAGAGACACAGGGACACCCCATTTTGGACCATGATACTTTTCCCTTCCCAGCACCTTCACACTGCTGTCCCTGGCAGCAGCACTAGCAGTGCCACCACAGCAGTGATGTCAGCTCTCCTGCCATGACCATATTTTCTCCTTGGTCCATCTAGGATGTACCCCAGTCTTTTCAGGGTGGCTGGAGGTGGCCGAGCCTGTTACAGCTGTGGCAGCAGGATAAATCTTTACTGTGTGCACAGTAAAATCTTCACTGTGGGTTCAGTGTGCAGAAAAGGAGGTTAGATGTCCAGGGCTGGCTGCAGACAGCAGGGTAAGGTGGGCAACAAGAGCACAGTGTCCCAGAGAAGGTCACCCAGTGCCTTCTAGAATCTAAAATCAGATCCTCAGAAGGATAGATCTTAAAATCCATAGCCCTTCAGGCCACGCTGCTGTCCCTGACATGCACAACTCAATCCAGGCAGCTCTGAGCTGTCTTCTGGCCTGCAAAGAGGACTCTCAGCTCTGGAAAACTCCCTGGAAAGCACTGAGTTTTCAGACAGCAGCTTTTCTCCTGTCCCTCAGCTTCTCCCTGGACTGTCAGCATTATCTCCTGCTCCCGTGGAGAGACAAGTCTGAAACAGAAAGGCCAGCCACAGCCAGCTGCCTCTCTGCTTTCAAGTAAATATTTTGGAGGGTTTCTTCCTCTGAGCAGGATCCCAAATCCTGATGCACCACTTCCCTCTAGTGGCTTCACAACAGCCAGGACCAGGAGCCAGACTCCTGCACTGGGCTGTGGCTCCTGCTCTTGCCCCAAACTGGGGACCCCCAGCCAGCAGCCCAGCACCACACAGCCATGTTAACATACTCAAAGCTATCACCAATTAATATCACACTGTGTGAGATTTTCAAATCACAGAATATCTGGGGCTGGAAGGGCCCTCTCCTCCAAGTCCAACCCCCTGCCAGAGCAGATCACACAGGAACTCATCCAGGCAGGTTGGGAATGTGTTCAGAGATGGAGACTCCACCACCTCTCTGGGCAGCCTGTGCCAGTGAAATGCATGAAGAGTGTTAATTTTAAGGTGAAACAGCTCTGGATATTTTCACCAGAGTAGAGAGACACAAAGAGCCTATGAAGAGCCAACAAACCAGTGGGAAAAGTCCCCCCTCACCTTCACCAGTGCATGGATCCTCTGGCCTGACTCTCTGACCAAGCTGTGACGCTTTTCCAGATGGTCCTGATAGTCCTCCATGTTCAGCAGTGATTCTCTTTTACAATCTTTCCTCTCGAATATGGGCGGTGCCCACGATCTCACCATGGTCTGGATCTCTTCAACATTGGTTTTGGCATTCTGTATCCTCTGCTCCAGGTCACAGACACCATCCATCACCCTGGAGATGTGATCCCAGACACCTGGTAAAAAACAGGATGATTAATTACTTGTTCTCAGAGCTGCCAGGCCAAGGTTTTCTGCACTGTCCTTAAGATCAGCCACTGTCCTTTTCCCTCTGTCCTCATGGTCTTCTCACGCACATTTAATGTAACAGAGAAACAGAGCCACTTCTAATTCCTTCCTATCTCAACAAGCCACAGGACAGAGAGCTGCAGCCCCTACTTTCTTCCAGGATAATCATTAGAATCATAGAATAAGATCATAGAATAGTTTGGGTTGGAAGGGACCTCAAAGATCATCGAGTTCCAACTCACCTCCCACTAGATCAGGCTGTTCAGTGCCTTGTCCAGCCTGGCCTTAAACACCTCCAGAGAGGGGGTATCCACAACCTCTCAGGGCAACCTGTTCCAGTGTTACTACAAGGAGGTCTGACAGCTCCCACGTCCCTCTACACAGTTTTGACCTCCCCCCTGACTGATACTGGAGAGAGCAGAGTGGGGAGAACAAGCACAAAAGGCTGACTGTCCCTGTCACCATCACAGAAGCAGGGACCCTACCCCTGTGCCATCCCCTGGGACCAGCAGGGGCTGCATTTAGATGCAGAGAACTTAAGGTTCAGCTGCAGGAAAATCCCTTCATCTTTCTTGTGTAATGGAGAAATATTTTCAGCTTTGTATGATCCCAGGGGAGGAGGCTTGTTCCTGTTCATACCACAAGCCTGATGACAGAAATATATATTCCACCTGTGAGCAGTTTGCTTTTACCAAGAGGAAACAAATTGCTTTCCTCCTCTCTGCTTTGCAGTTAAAACTGATCAAGCAAGAACACGGGCTGAATCATCCCAAAATTCTGCTGCACAAAGCCCATCTCTAGCTGCAATATTTCATCTATGTGGCAAAGATAACAAGGTGGCCCTGGCTCCCAGTGGGACAAGTCCATCCTGGTGCCAAATCACTGGGCCAAGGTTCCCACTCCCTGCACAGATTGGTAAGAAAGCTTCTCAGGGATACAAGAGTCACTTTGCTGGCACAGGGGTGGCTGCACAGTCAGTGAGCAGGTGCTTTAACCCCTAGCATTGCTAGCTCTTGCAAACCCACATCTTGCCACCTCCTTGGTGGCAGCACTTACAGGACAACCTTTCCTTTCCCCAGAGCCCAGGCTGAACCTGAAGGGAGCAGGATCCTGTCCACAGCCCCAGCAGATCAAAGGAATATGGAAAGGAGCAGGATGGGGGCAGCCCTTCACACATCCTCCCCTCAGGTCAGGTTCTGCTGGAGAATCTCCTGTCCTGCTGGGAACTGCAGTTGGGAATCAGTTGACCAAGGTTGGGCAAATATGGTAATCTACCCAAGTGGACATTCCTTCCCCCTAACACCGAGCCAGCTTACCCTCTGTTTTCCAGGTCAACGTTTCTTCTGCCTCTTTCAGCTTTAAATCAATATCCCACAGCTTCCCCTGTATTAGAGGGTATTCAACCTCCAAGACTGTCTTCAGGACCTTGTTGTATTTGTTCACCATCAGCTCCAAGTTGGCCACCATCTGCCTGTAGGATTCCTTGGAGGAATAGATTTCTGCTGCCATTGGAGGGATGGCTCCTATCTGGCTGCCAGAAAGGTAACTCACCTCCCTCAGCACTGAGACCAGCTGGAGAAAAAAAAAGCAGAGAGCTGAACATGGAGCAATTATCCCTATTTCTCCAGCCAATGCTCTCCAATCAATTCTGAGCATCTTAAGGGTTTCCTGCTGTTTTATTCACAAAGCAAAGTGTTCTAAAAAGGGCCAGGACACCTCCTAATCCATGCCATCTGTCTCACATTGATCTTTGCCTCTGGTTTTCTTTCTAAAGACATATAACTCTGCAAACTACCCAGCCAGGAAGTTCTAAAAGCCATGATTATCTCTGGTCCTCTCAGCTATGCTCATCAATAAGAGTCTCTCAGCAATACTGTGCCTGCAAGTGGAGCTTAGCAGATATCTCAGTGAAAGGCAAGATAGTTCCAGTTCTGTTGATTTGCTGGGCTGACTGGAATTTAAAAAATAAAACCAAACAACACACCACGGTCCCAAACCCAGTCACTTAAATCCTCCAAAGTCTTCAGCTGGAGACTTCTCACAGCCCAAGTAAGGCATCACGTGCCAGAGCATGTTTGAGTTGAGATGGGACTGGATTGAGGGAGATTATTAAATTATTAAACACAAGTATTACTAAACTCAAGTATAAATGAGTCCCTGCAACAAAGGGAGCTGGCTGCTCAGAGACTAGAACTGTGGAAATCCTGGGTGCTCTGCTTAAACTGTAATCCTGACATTAAACCAAGAGAGAGAGCCCACAAAGAGAAATTCACACCACCCATCACCACAGAAGAGATTCCCACAGACCTCAGCAGAACAGATCTCACACCAGTCCCACCACACCTCCTACACAGGCAGGACAACTAAATCACAACAATTTTTACCTGGGGATCAAAATTGACTGAGATCAGTTTGGTGCCAGGATCTCTCCGGAGGAGTGGCTGAGTAAGGCTGTACTGGGATTTTTCAGAGACTGTCTGGGACCAGTTCACATAGAGCTTTTCCTGATACCTGCCAGCAAAAAAAGAAACATTTACCACATCACAGCCAAGTCAGCAGACAAAGGCATGAAACCCTAGTCCACTTCTGAGGACTGAAGAAGAATGAAGAAACATCAAAAACACATCTATAAACAAAATGCCTTCAAAGACAAACACTCAAAAACCAGGAACAGCATGAAGTCAGGAGGGCTAAGATCTCACAGAGGATTCAGATCTGGAGACAGCCTTTCAAAAGCATTTAGTCCAAAGCAAAGGACACTGGACACAGCCAAAGTGTCTAAGCAGGGCAGGTGACTAAACCCATACACATGGCAGGGTGGATGTAGCTGCCCTCACTTCTCTCAGAGTCACTCCAGAGACCAGCAGTCTCAGGGAAAAAAAGTGACAACACTGGGGATGGAAACTATGGCATGGACAGTCACACCCCCCCACACAACAATCTCTTCTTATCCATGATCCCAGAGAAGAAAGGTCTTTCCACTCCTCACCTGTTGAGTAACTGCATCAACTCTTCATACTTCTGTATCACCTGTTCTCCTGCCACAGAGTCCAGGCAGCTGGTAACACAATACACACACACAGCATTACATTTTGCTCTGTGAGGCTGGAGTCTGTATTTACCCCTTCCCAAGATGAGTCTGCAGGCAGCACCAACAGTGAATCTCACTCCCACCACATCAGGAAAAACCCTTTCCCTGCACAAAGGCAACCTGAGATCCCAGTGCACAATTTCCCAAGTGTTTGCACAGTAACCTGCAATAAGGGAACCACATAAAGGGGAAAGGAGAGCTCATGGCAACCTCTGCTCACCAGCTGGCAATTCCTAAGATCAAAAAGCCTCAGAAGGAAGTAACATGTGGATCTTGCTGCATCCAATTTGTGCCACTCAAACCACAGTGCTTAGGTAGGAGCAAAGGCATCTATTTCTTCACTGGTTAAACCCTGGAGCACAATTCCTAGAGAGGTGGTTGATGCCCCAAGCCAAAAGATGTTTTAATAAGATGATTTAACTTTTGCTCAGCCCTGAAGTGGTCAAGCAGTTGGACTAGATGATTGTTATAGGTCCCTTCCAACTGAAATATTCTACTCTACTGTGCTCCACACTAATATTCAAGCTTCCCTGGAAGTGGTTGTTGATTTTGGAGGATATTTTGACAAAGCCTGAATTAACTTGAACAAAATCTAGCAAAGGAATCACTAGAGTGTTCCCCACTGGGCAAGTGTTGAGCAGATTCTGCAGAAGTAAACAAATCCCCAAGTAAAACACAGCAAAGCAATCTTCATTTTCCCTTTTTAATCCTTTTCCCTGTACAAGTCAGACATAGAGGCAGCATCACTTCACCCCCTGCTGTACACCATGTTATTCACTGCTCTCAAAAGAGGAAAGAAAATCAATGCAAAATGCAGATCTGGCTTCTTCTTCATGGTTTACAGAGATGGCCAATCAGATTCAAACCAAACATGGTCACACAGGCTTTTGCCCCTCTACTCAGTCGTGGTGAGGCCCCATCTGGAGTATTGTGTCCAGTTCTGGAGGACTGGAGTCCATAAGAAGGACTTTGAGCTGTTGGAGCAGGTCCAGAAGAGGGCCACAAAAGGCAGGGGTAGGACTTTTTAACAAAATATGTGATGGGAGGACTAGAAATAATGGATGTAAATTGGAAGGGGCTAGATTCAGGCTAGATAGAAGAAAGAAATTCTTTACAGTGAGGGTGGTGAAACACTGGAAGAGGTTGCCCAGAGAGGTTGTGGATGCCCCCTCTCTGGAAGTGTTTAAGGCCAGGCTGGACAAGGCACTGAGCAGCCTGATCTAGTGGGAGATGTCTCTGCCTATGGGAGGGGGGTTGGAACTCGATGATTTTTAAGGTCTCTTCCACCCTGAACTATTCTATGATTCTATAATTCTATGAAATCCAACTAATGAGTTTCTTAAAAAAAAAAAAATCAATTGCAGAGAAGCTGAGAAGCAGCAGCACAATCTCTTCACACCTCTGTAACCAAGGGATAATGCCCAAGATGGAAAGAAAATCAGACTGATTAGAGGAAAGATATCAAGATGGTCATAAAGCAACTTAGCTGGAACCAACACTCACACATGTGGGATTTGCCTGAAGTGATCAAATGGCACTTGGATTCGCGTCTGCAGCTCCTGAGCCCAGCGCAGAGCTCCAGCTACTGGTGGCATGTTCTTGTGCACTGGAGGTGACCCTGGGGAGGGCACATTGAAACAGCATTTCACTGACCACTGCACTAGTAACCCCAAAGATACTCCAAAAGCATCAAGTTCTCAGTTTCCTTCCTTAAATACAAACATCTGCCCTGTCTGTGACCAGGACAAGTCTCCCAGTGCCTCTGGACCTTGAACAAGGACCTGAGATAAAAGGAGAAGTACAGTATGTGCTGGAAACAGAGCTGGCACAAAGACATCTTTTGCTGGGGATGCTCTCCTGGCTCCTTGCAGATACTGAGGTAGGGTTTTCTGACTAGGAGCTAGTTCTGGCCATGTTGTCAAACACCCATAGAACCACTCAACCCCTCAAATTCACAGCAAATTATGAATCACCCTCCATCCACCTCCCCATTCCCTTTGTAAACCTGCTCTGGTTCCAACAGTGCTCCTTCTTCTGGTTTCATCTCACTCCAGTACAGCCCCTCTGAGGGAATTAAATGGGTTATTGTTCAAAAAGGCTCATAATCTGATAGGGACCCACCCGTTCCCTCCTGTGACAACGTTCATGGGAAACAAAAAAACTGGCAAAAGCTGATTAAATTCTGGATTACAAAGTCCCACTCATATACTTTGCATTTAAAGCATTAAAAGAGAAACACAATAAATTCATACTGAGGAGCACAAGAGTGGGTTTGCAAATCCCCTGGGCTGTTCCAGGCAGTACAAGAGTGTGGAAACTCCCTGTCACAGTCTTGCTGGGGATAAAGTCGTGTGACTTCATTCCCAGCCACACAAAGCACATACACATTTTTTAAAGGCTGATTTAATTTCTCCCCAAAAGATTATTCACTTTAATACTAAGCACAGGGCTTTCCCAGGCATTTTCACACGCACCAGGAGCTACAGAGGCTGAAGAAGTTTGCAATTTGGCATGTTCTGATTTCTTTAGAGAACCCAAAATTATTTTCTCCCTAAAATTAAATCCAGTTTCCTCTAAAATTGATTTTATTTAGTACATGCCACTCACCAAGCTCCAGCTCTGCCTTGATGTGCCTGGCATAGATGATCCGAGCTTGGTCCAGGGCTCTGCTGACCATGCCAACCAGGGCAGAGTATCTGCCAGCAGCATCTGCAGCAATGATGGGACGTTCCAGAAGGCTCCCAAACATGTCCAGCAACTGTGGAGGTGAAGAAGCAGGGGAAAGAAGGAGAAAATTCACAACCCAGACTCCCACAGAGCCCCACAGGGATTTTGCTTATGACCCCAGATGTCAGGAACATTTGAAGAAGGTAATTTCTTTCCTCTGCTTTTCAAAGAAGTCCCTCCCTTTGTTACAGAGATGCTCAGATTTTCTTTGTGGGTCAACCATATTCCATCTGACATTCTTCACATGCTTTAAAATTTACTTTTTTTTCCAAAAATCTTAGAAAGATAAATACTACCAATTTCAAAGGTCTTTTCTACAAATTTTTATATTTAAGTGTTTCAAAAAATACTGTGTTTTCTTTCTGCAAGATAGATTAGCTGTGAAATAGAACAGCCTGGTTTCCTTTGGTTTCCAAATCTGAAATTCATCTATGTATTAATAATATTAACAAATTGATGTTAACAATAATCACCTAGAAATCCTAGAAAAAGCTTAATTTGTCCCAGCTCACAGACGTAAGTAAAATTCCTGGTGTCCAAAAGCCTGGTTTGAGAAATTTCTTTAATTACTCTTTCTAAAACTGAAGTGGTATCTGTTAGTGTCTTAATGGGAAGAACAGAAACACTCCCAGAGTAGGGTTTTTGCTGAAAACTCTGGAACATTAGGGATGACTCTCACTGAGAAAAACTTCAGATTTCCCTAGTACTAAAGAGAAGGGATGTGACAGACAAACCTTGAAGGCGTGCTCCAGGTCTGAGGCATCATTGAAAGCCTGGATGAAAACAGTGCCCAGACGATGGTCAACATCTTCCACTTTCTGATAGAAATCAAAGGCATCCTGCTCAAACTTCTACAAGGAGGTGAAACAGCAAGGTGTGAGGCTACAGGAAGTCACCAGGAAGGTATCTCACCTCTTGTCATTCACCACATTCAACACAGTAGCATGGCAAAGCCCCCAGATCCTGACAACACTTCTGTACTGTCCCACAGCCAAGATCATTGCCCTCCAGAGAGGAATTCTTTGATCATGAGGGCTTTTTGTGAGTACAAACTTCAGCCTAGAGGGAAGACAGATTATTTCTATACTTCTCCAACCCAACTTGGCTCAAAGAATACACCATCATTCAGAAAAACCACAGATACACCTGCTGAGTTCCAAATCCAATCCATTTTTAAGCCAAAACAAGCCCATGGTTTTGTTTGTGAGCTGATAAGTGGGTTCAATGATAAAGGCAGTCTCAGAATACTGGCACAGATCACCAAGAAGTAGTGGAGTCTCCAGCCCTTGGACATATTCAGTCTTGGAGATACTTAACCTGACTGATCACAGTCCTGCCCTAGCTGAGCCTGCTTTGAGCAGGGGAGGTGGATGGACAAGGTCTTTTCCAACCCTAAAAGTGTTTCTGCAATTTCCAATCTCTTCTGGCACTATTTTTTTTTTCTACAATTGCAATAAATCCTTTGAAATTCAAGCATAAAATCTTGGTTTGCTTTCCTACAGGTCAAAGAGCCCAAATCAAAGACTGAACTTTACAAAATGGGGGGACTTCATTGCTTCTGCACTATCTTGGACAAAGCCACTAAAATTAGGCCACTCTTCTCTCATCTGAAAGGACAAAGCAAAAGGTAACAGCTTGTGCTATTATCACTGCAGAGCTCCAGCAGGACCACATGTTTTAGCTAAAAAAAAGGCTCAAGAAAATCACAGAGGGTACAAAACTCAAACAACTGTAAAAGACACTGAAATCCAGCTGCATTGCTCTAAGGACCTGAACAAGCAAAGATTAATTAGATACAGATCTGCAGGAATTCCCAAATCTCTGGAGGGAAGGTCAGCAGGCCCCTGTTCCCTACAGTGACAGGTCAGAAGAAGGAAGGAGCTGGGAAGAAGTCAGCAGGATTGTTCATGAACCAGAGCTCCATCACAGAGGAAACTACTGTTTTGGAGACATGCATGTGCCACTGGCATTACCACCTTCTGGTTCTACCTACCACATTGGTCAGGTCAAGGCAGTCATAGGTTCTGTCTGCAAACACCTTGTAAGCATCCTGGAATTCCTCATACATGTCCAGCACCTGCTGGCCCAAGGCCTTCCCTTTAATCCCACTGAATTCAATCTTTTCCAGCTTCATCAGGTCCAAGACTGTTGCCAGGAGATCCTTCAAAGTCAATGGAGGCACACAGAGGTTAAAATATTGACAAAAGAAAATAACAACAGTTGTCACAACACAGAGCTGTGCTTCTTGCAGTCCCAGTGGACCTCCCTGATCACAAAGCTGGTGCTCACAAGGGGGAAAGGGGGAGCCAGATCCCACCCACCATGGGCATCAATGGCTGCTAATAACATGTCTCTGCTGAGATCTGTCGCTTGTACTGCAAATCCTATGTCAACTGTAAAACTATTTATTTAAGACTATTTATGAGATAGATCCAAAGCAACATATGAGACCTTGATACTTCACTCAGTTAAGAAGTCAAATTTTGAATTTTTAATCAAGATGAGATGTCTAATGCTTCCTACTTAGTAAACCCTCTCTGTGTCCAAGCAGGTGTTAACTCCTGCCTAGCTGCCCACTCTGATGAGATGAGTCCTTCTGATGGCTCCTTCTCATCCCATCCTTGGCAGTCTGGAAGGGCCCAAACCCCCCCATACTATCTCTCCCCCATCACCCAGCTGCAGCAGCAGCCCTCGGCAGCCCCAAAACCACCCCATCTATCTCTTTGGGCAGGGCTAGTCAAACATCTAACAACTCAGACGACCAGGAGAAACATGCTGATCTCAAGTACAGGAACACAGTGGTGGCTGTCATGCTCACATTGAGCTTGGATGACAACCCCAAACTCATAACTAAGTGGGTACAGAGCTTCACCCCCAGGTGAGCAACATTCAGCCAGAGTCAGTGCCTCCTGGACAGGAACAAGTCACAGCCCAGAACTTCCCGTGAAACACCATGGAACCATGAGGCTTTGATGCCATCCCATGGTGCTCCAGGCAGTAGAGGGGAGATGTCATGGACTTACAGCTCCTGACACCATTGGGCTCATCAGGAACAGCTTCCAGCCAAGGCAACAACTGCTCACAGGTCCCCAACAGCTAAAAGATCACTGCTATGAGAACCCTGCCCCATTTTTGAGAGAAAAAGCTGCAAGCAGAGAACTGGCTCAGCAGGCAGCAAGTTTTACAACAGACATTCAATGTGAAACAGTGAGATAAATCAGGTGTTCCTGCTCTGGACTAGAAGATCCCTCGGGGTCCCTTCCAATCTCTGGGATAATGTGATTCTGTGATTTTGTGGAAGAGACCCTGCTCTCTCCACATGTTCATAGGCTACACAAGCACCACCATAACTGCAGTTCTGAAATTTTGAAAACAAATGCACACATGCTATTTATTAAGAGCACACTGACTTTAACAAGTACTTTATATGGCAAAAATAGCACAGAAATGAGCTGTCCTTGTCTTGTTTCAAATGGTGACAAGAAGCAAGGAGGAAAATTCAGATGATGAGAGGCAGAGGGTTTCCTGATTAACAGGCTGGGGTTGCCTTTAATTATTACTTAACAGCTCAATCACAAGCCCTCACTCTAAACTGTATATTCTGCAGCCTTTCACTGTCCCTGGAGGTGTGTGGCAGCCACCAAAGGACACAGGCACTGCCCAAAAAGCAGAGTGCTCTGCCACCACGGCAGAGAAGGAGCAGCTCAGATCCTCCCTACTGACATTTTTCTGCAGCCCACAGCATCCAATGCCAGTGCTCACAGCCTTTGCAGAGAGACAGTGCACAATTACTGTCACTCACATCACTCTCACAATGACCTCCAGTTGCTCCTGAGTCTCCTTATATTCCTGTCAACACTACATGATTTGCTTTAGTGTACACCAAAGCCTATTGGAAATTGTCATCATGAATAGTTTTAATTTAGACAGCAGTCACGATGGTTTTCAACATGGTTCATTAAAGAATGCATTAAAATCTTCATCACATTTAAACCAGGAAATATTCTGTCCCACTGCAGAAAAAACAGTGTAAAGTAGTTAAACAATCTGGATCTTCCTCTGGGAGATCCAGAGGAATCTGGACCCTGCACATCTGACCCTACCCACTGGGAACAGGCACAATGCACTAAGAGACTCATTTTGGAAGCGTGTGGATAGTAGAGGAACATGTGCTGTTAACTGTCGGAGAGAGAACAGACACCTACAGTATCTGCAGAACAGGCACCTACAGCATCTGTCAGCCTGTGGTCTCCTACTACATCCATCCCACAAGGACATCATGGAGATCCCTCATGTGCATGGTAACTTTCAGACCTGCTCTCCACAGAAGAATGTCCCCTCTGTCTCAAGGAGCCATGCTGGGCTGAGGAATCTCCTTAGACGACCCTGCCTCAAGTGACCACCTCCCAGTGACAAGCCTCAGCAAACAGGGATGACCTCTCTGAGCCACAGCACCCCAGCTGGATAGAACACTGGGATGTGAAGAAATGAGCCAAGTGGTGCACGTCCTCAAGGGGAGCATGTGCCCCCCCCAAGTCAGGCAGGACACAGCTCAAGAGTGTCTCTGATTGCAATAGGAGGAGCACAAGTTTCCATTTTATTACAGTGTGCAAGTCATGGCCCCAAATAATCCCCATCCCCTTGCTTCAACAGAATTTTTGGGAACAAAAGAACAGCTACACTCTGACCTTAAAGATTTAACTGCAGAGGTTATACAAACACTGCACAGGACATGGCAAACCAAGGTCCTAGCCTTGCTGTAACACAAGACCTAACAGAAAAGAGGGAGACTCCATCCACTGGCATCAGGTGGAGCTACAGGAAGGGAAGATGGCAGCTAGTGAGTTCAAGGCTACAGAAGAAGAATGGTAAAGTTTTTCAAGACCAGAATCTCACCTCCACCATCTCCAGTCTCTTCAGGAAGCTGTCCAGCCTTCCAAACACCATAGTGGCATGGAAGTCCCACTCCTTCACTTCTTGGCCTGGTTTGTAATATGTGTGCAGTTTTTCTCTTCTCTCCTCAAATGTCTCTTTGAACATGTTCAGGATACCAATCACCAGCTGCACTTTGCCCAGCTTCTCTTCCATCTCCCCTTTTAGAAGATCTTCTGGAGACAGGTATACCAAGGCCTAGAAGAGAAAAAAGTCACACTTCATTGTGATGTAATTGATGTAATGAACATCAAGAAAGTGGTGACTTCTTGCACTGGTGACCACTTGGTTAGACAGTGGTAGAGGTTGCCCAGAGAGGTTGTGGATGCCCCCTCAATCCTTGGAGGTATTTAAGGCCAGGCTGGATGAGGCATTAAGCAACATAGTCTAGTGGGAGGTGACCCTGCCCCATGGCAGGGGGTTTCAAACTGGATGATCTTTAAGGTCCCTTCCAACCCAAACCGTTCTATGATTCTATGAATGTGTTTGAACCTAGCTCTCAAGAATTGCTTTTCCAGGGAAGGGTGGAGGAAAGGAGGCCAGAGAGGTTTTTAATTTAAAAATGCCTTTGGCATCATGGCCACACACCTGCTGAATGAGAAGGTTGCAGATTTCCCGGAGCAGCACCACTATCCGCAGGGGTACGTTGTAGTGCTTGGAGGTGACCCAGATCAAACACACCACATGGAGCAGGGGGGCCAGGAAAGGCTTCACCTCACTGAAATCCACCTTCTCTATGTGCTCCAAGCGGTACTTGAGGGGTGTCAGGTGCAAGTCAATGTCCTGAGCTTCGGTCAAAGCTGTGTGGAGAGACAGAAGACATGGTGAGATCTACTAAGCTGTGGTAAAATGGGTGATGAGCTGGGAAAACACGGTGCTGACAGGCACAAAGCTCACTCATCCACCTGCTGCTGAAGATCATTTATCCTTGAACACTTGCTCACCCATGGCAGTAACCAGAACAAGAGATAAACTGATGCAGGGGACAGGGAGGTGGGACAGACCTTTGGGCAGATGCTGAGCTGACAACTGCTAAATAAGCTGTGGGGATGTGCCTGGCAACACCAAAAATACTGTGCTGCCACCCCCTGTGAGCAGGCTACAGGCCTGGCTATGGAGCACCACGAGCTATGGAGTGTCAGGGTTCTTTGCCTGAGCTTATTTTATCATTGAATTGTGGCTGAAGTTTGGCTATAGCAGCCTCTTGGGCAAGTAATGACAGTCTCACTTGGCCTGTTTATGACAACAAACCTATTAACAGCATCAGTTGAAAGCTTTAGCTCAGCTTTCTACAGTTGTGTAGTTTCACCCTGAAGAATTATCCCAAAGTGCAAGTACTAATGAATGCTGTGCAACTAAACCTGTGGAATCATGAGAATAGAAGTGACAGAACTGCTTCAATGCATTTAAAAATAACCCACTAAACTCATTACCAAGGAAGAAGAAACTCCCACTCCCAACTCACCCTTCCAGCAAAGAAGACAGACAACTGCACAGTGTGACACAGATCCTTAAAAGATTAAACATTTCTAGGTGAAGGACAGCACTATCTGATTGCATGTCCTCAGCCAGGAAAGCCTGAAGGGCTGTGTCTTGCCAGAGGGCTGCTGGGTTGAAGATGGACGTGGAGGTTGGGTGAAAGGAGACAGGAGCAGGACTGCATTGTCCTCTACTACAGAGGAGAATTTGCTGTGTTTCCCTTGGAAGTACTGAACTCCCCTCAACAAAACACACCAGAAAAGATGATAATGTTTAATGATTCAAGAGACCCTAATTTTTTAAGGTAGATTTTTTTTTTCATCTACAGGCAAAAAGAAATTCTTTGTTATTCTTCTTTTGAATGAAAAAAAAAAATTCTTTAACTCTCTAAAGTCTGTATTTTTTTGCACAAAGCTTTCTTTCCTTCCTGCACTCTGTCAGACTGGCAAACTAAGGGAGAAGAGAAGGCAGACGTGGTGGAGCACACCACCACCTACAGGTCACTCAGCCACCAGCTGCCAGGCTGTCGTCTCCGGCCACAGACACCTGACTATGGAAGCAAGGAGAGTGCTCCTGTGCATGGGGACACTCAGACCAGCTCTCTGCAGGAGGGGTGCAGTGGGAGGGCATTACAGGACCCACACACACATGTAGAACGGGACTACACTTGCCCTGCATCACATTCAAACCCTCTGCAGATAACTGAACTCTCCAGTGACTGCTGTGACACAGGCTGCAGACTCTGCCCCTGCCCAGCTCTACTGGGATTTGTACACAGCTGTAGGGACTCCACTTTCCACTTCTGTGACACAGATGACATCTGCCTGCTTTCACCAGAGGCCCTGAAATCCTCATGCTAAAGGCTCCCATCCAAAAGAACAACCTGCTGTTCAAGGAGGTTCATGTTGCAGTGGCCAAAGCCTGGGAAATAGATGTCTAAGAAAATAGTTTCAGTTAGCTACAAGATCTGCTCTATTATCCCAAACTCCCATTCCAGCAGTAGGTACCACAGGAGCTAAGTGAAAGTTGAGGTGGGTCCTGCTGGATTAATGCAAATGTTTTCAGAGAATGCTTTCAGCAGAGTGAACATCCACATCCACTCACTCTGAGCTCTGGGAGGAGTATGGCTCAGGGAGCAACCTTCTCCCAGTTTGGAAATAAAAGCATCAGGACAAGCACGAGCAGCCCAGTTTCATTTCATGAACCAACAGTGAGGGTCAGAAACAAGGCTGCAGTGATGGTCACAGCAAAATCCTAAAGACCAGCACCATTATACCCACACTAGACTTGAAACCAGCAACACCAAGCTATATATAAGGCCAGACATCAACACTGTGAAGAGGTTGCCCCAGCATCTCACCTGCCTCCACATCCATGAGCATGCTTTTGAAGGCTGGGACGTAGCAGCTCTGTACTCTCTCCAGCACTGTCATCATCTTCCTGACCTTCCTTGCTCTCAGCTGACTGTAAATGCATTCCAGGTCATCACACCTACGGCAATCAAGACATGTTAGAAGCCCATCTTGTGGCAGTATCAGCTGTGTACGTGTGTATCCCACTACAATCAATTTCCTCTGAGCTTGATTTGGGATTTTCTCCAGCTACACACAGCATCACACAACAGTTTGGGCTGGAAGGCACCTCAAAAATCATCTGGTTCCAGCCCCATCCCTGGGCAGGGACACCTTTCACCAGCCCAGGATGATCCAAGCCCTGTCCAACCTGGTCCTGAACAGCTCTAGGGATGGGGCAGTCACAGCTTCTGTGGGCAACCTGGGCCAGAATCTCACCCCCTCACAGCAAAGAATTTCTTTCTAATGTCTCATCTCCCCTCTTCCACTTTAAAACTGCCCTCCCTCATCCAATTGCTATACACCCCTGCAAAGACTCCTTCTTCAGCTTTCCTGTAGCCCCTTTAGGCACTGGGAAGCTGCTGTGAGGTCTCCCTGCAGCCTTCTCTTCTCCAGCTTCAACAGCCCCAGCTCTCCCAGCATGTCTTTGTAGGAAGGGACTCCAGCTCTCTGCTTTTGTGGCCTCCTCTGGACCTGCTTCAACAGGTCTGTGTCCCTCCTATAATGGGGGCTTCGGTGCTGGATGCAGTACTCTTGGTGAGGTGGCCCAAGAACAGAGTAGATGGGGAGCATCACCTCCCTTGACCCCCCCATTTTGTTCCTCTAAACACAGCCCAGGATACAGTTGGTTGCCTGGACTCAGGCACTTTTGAGTCTCAACAGGAAACCTATGCAAGAGGCATGGACAAACCCTAAAAGACAGACAGCCAATGCTAGGTTTCAGCATGACAGCTGCTCTATTCAGCTCTATTCAGCTGCAACAGCTCTCCAGCATGCAGGGCAACCAACATGGCACAAAGGTTTTCAATGGGCAGGATGAAATTCCACTCCCTGGATCCTGAGCATCTAAACCCACTCTGGCATCAGCAGGCACACAAGGTGCACTGGTTTCAGAAGGCCATGCAGAAGGAGACCATCAGCTTTTAGTGCTGTGGCTGGTCCCAAGTGAACAGTGATGGAAAAAGAATTTCCACAAAAATTTCCTCGAGGTGTTGTTCCTGTGCTGGGGCCAAATTAAAATACAGTCAGCTGCCCAGTGACCTCCCAGACACTTTACACATCCTGCCTGTTTTATGTGTGGGTGTAATTTTCCTCTCTTTTTAGAGAATCACAAGTCTAAACATCATGATAGGGGTTGGAAGTGCTCTCTGGGGATCCCCCAGTCCAACCCTCTGACAGAGCAGGGTCACCCAGAGCAGGGCACACAGAAATGCACCAGATGGTTGGGAATGTCTCCAAAGACAGAAACTCCAGCACCTCTCTGTGCAGCCTGTGCCAGGGCTCTGCCACCCTCACAGCAAAGAAGTTCCTCCTCGGGTTTAGATGGAACTTCCCATGTTCAAGTTAGTGCCCATTCCCTCTTGTCCTGTCCCTGGGCACCACTGAACACAGACAGGCCCCATCCTCCAGATGTAAGCACTGATAAAATCCTCCTCATTCTTCCTTTTCACTAACTGAAAAGTCCAAGCCTTTCTTCATAAGAAAATAACCCTGAGGCATTCTGCTCTTATCAACTCACAAAAGCAGCAGCTCTATCACCAGCACCCCCCTCCACCCAAAACCAGCACCAGTGGCCACCATGCCCTGCTCAGGTTGCCCAGGGTACCTGTTCTTCCAGAACTCCAGTTCCACCTTTGGGGTAGGGTTGGTGCCTTGCAGGAGAGGCTCTACTGATTCTTTCTCCAGCACTGCCTGGATTTGGTTGCTCCAGTCTATGACGGCCGACTCAGCAGCATGTACAAGGGATTTATCTATCAGCTGCAGGCTGCAGAAAACACACCAGGCAATTAACTTTGCTTCCCATTCATTGATATGTATTGCTCAGCTGGGTCTACTCCAAATGACCCCATGGGCAGCTGGATTTCATAGATGACAGTCTCACTTCACATTTCAAAACCACAAAATAATCAAAACCCATAATATTTTGCCATTGTTTTAACACAGGAATTACAGCCTGGAGAAAACAAGTGAAGCTCCCCAGCAGTGCGAGCAATAACACATTGTTTGTAGCAGCAAAGGTGGAAATGAAGAGCCACTCAGCACCTCTCATTGTCACATCAGATTCTTCAGGGGTCTGGTCTGGAAGAGTCACACTCCCAGTAAGATTTGCTCTCTCATACTCTTCCCCCTGAACCTATTGTACCTTTTCAGAGTCATTAACTTGCTTAATTCAGATAGAAACTACCCAAAGTGGCCTGGCATGTTGTGGACAGGTCACTCTGTTGTCTTGGAAGCAATAACTTCTCACACAATCCCACCTGCACCATGTTCCTTCCTGAGGAGCCATTAATCCCATCCCACAGAGCTCCCAGCTCACTAACACATCTCCCAATGTCCCAGGAGGACAGGCACCTCTGGTTTCAAATCTCTCAGTGAGACCATGAACAGTTCAGAAACTTCCATGAAGTTGTAGGTGCTTTTTCCTGTATTTTTGGATTGATAAATATGGTCTTAAGGGAGCCAGAATATTTCTAACCAAGCACTAACAAGGGAGTCATTTACCATTGAAAAGGTGCATTTGGGGAGCAAATTTTGGCAGGCAAAAGCCAGAAAAACAGAATCCTGCCTTCCCATACAGGAAAATGGGAGAGGTCTCACCCTAAGGTTTTGTTTTTCCCCCAGTTTTATCTTCCCTGTGCACCCACAGCACCTCTGGTACTTAGGAGTTTCTCCTGCCTGTGCTGTCACTCAGACCCCAAAGACAGAGACAATAAACTACAAAGAAGGCAGAGCAAAACACCTCCTAGATGGACAGCAGGTGACAACAAGGAAGAAGAGTCACCAGGACTCAGGATCCCCAGAAGCTGGAGAAAACCCAGTGGAGAGCAAGGAGTTGTACTCACAATTTCTCATTTTCTAGATCAATGTCCTCAATTCTCTCCGAGTCAGCTGGAAGAGGCAACAAGGTCTTGCCCTTCACTTTGCCAACAATGGTGAAAACAGTACTTTTTAGGTTGTGGACGTGACACATAAGGTCTTGTGACACCACTCGTGGCCAGCCATGATGGTTCTTCTGGTTTGTCAGGATGGGCACAATCACCTATAGCACAAGCCATGAAAGAAATGGAGAAAGCAGTGTCACAGGAGACAGACAGGCCACCAGGGTCCAAAGCCCTTGCTCAGCTGAGCCCAAAGACCACATTCATGGCTTTCCCTGTGTGTGAAACAAGGGCAGGTGACAATGAACAGATCTCTCTACAGGCTCACTTTGTGGTGTGCACCTTCATCCCAAAGTCCAAGCAGATGAGAAGGGTGGAAACCAGCAGGATTGAACAGCCCCATCCTCGAGCTCTCCCAGCCCCTCAAACCTGCCACTGGAGGCAGCTCCACAGGCTTGTTACTTGCCCTCAGAACACCTCCTGGTGCTTGCTTCCCATTTCACTGCCAGCAGGAAGGGGCACAGGCTTCAGGCAGCCTTCCAAGAGGAGCTGAACACACAGGCTGGCCCTTGACACAAATCCCAGTGTGCTGAAAGGGAAGTTCTTCTGGTACCTCTTGAGATTTACTGCTGCTGAGAGTCACTCAGGCCCCATCCCAGCTGTACTGTAGGTCTTGAGCACAACCACTCTTTAGGTTATTTCTCAAAGTTGCAGCACAATAAACAGGTTGTGTTTATGAGCCATTCAGGGTTTTTATCAACCTGACGGCAAGGGGTCTTGAGGATAAGCTGGGCTTGTCTGGGTCTGAGCTGCTTTTGACTTGTTTGCACTGTGATAGCAATGCAGTGTCTGTCACCTCCTCGAGGCTGGCTCCACTCTGGGAACAGCCTGTGGCAACAGCCGGAGGAAGCCAGGTTGTCCTTGGTGATAAATAACAGTCTCTCGTGTTACCCAGCCAAGTTCACCTTCATGAATCTTACCTACATGGTTTGTCCCTATGATTTCAGTTGTGTAGGCTGCTAATGAGTAGCCACCAGTCAAACAATAGCTGTCTCTTTTCTTTTAGATTGTTACAATGATAATTGGGTGCAAGATGAACACCCAGCTCCACAGAGCAAAGGAGAGCCCTTCCTCAGCCATCTCAGGAGTTGGCTGTGACAAGTGGAGAAGGTGGCCCCTTCAGGGCTGCATGTCCCTGCTGAACCACGAGGGCCTGTTCCTCATGTTCTCAAGGACCTACAAATTATTTCTTTCACTAGACAAATTCTTGTAAGGCTGTGCTAAAACCCCCTGACAAAAGACACGGTGGGGAGCACTCATGCTGTGGGTAGAGTAACACATGTCCCCAATCTCAAGAAATTCAAGACTTTTTCACCTTCATGGAGACCCACCGCATCCTTTTTGTCCCAGCACCATTAAAATTCCTTGAAATGAAGCTTAGGAGGAAAGCAGATCTGCTCCCAACAGACATGTTGTATTTGTGTGCAGAGAGGTCTGTGGAGAGCCTGCAGACCTGCAGCAGGGATGCACAACCCAAATGCCAATGGCAGCCAGAATTCAGGATCTAATGGGATCACTGGAGTCTTCTCACCCCAGCACCTCCCTGCAGCAGATGGTGTTTATAGGGTCTACCCTACACTACCTGCCATCACTTGCAAACAAAGCAGTGATGCAAAAATTGCTGTTTGGGTACTTTCAAGAACCACAGGGCTCATCAAACACCTCAAAATGAAAGCTACCCACAAATGTTATCCCGCAAATAACTGGTCTGGGAGCCTGCTCTGAGGAATACAGTCCATTTATCACCATATTAATATATCAACCACCACCAGAGCTTCTCAAATCAAGCAGCTCCTCCACTTCCCCATTACAGCCTCACTGCAGAGACTGCTATCAGTCAGCAACCATCAGGAATAAATCACAGAAAGGTTAGAGCTGGAAGGGACCTCAAAGATCAACCTCATTCCAGCCCCTGCCCTGGAGAGGGACACCTCCCACCAGCCCAGGTTGCTCCAACCTGGCCTTGAATTCCTCCAGGGATGGGGCAGTCACAACTTGTCTGCTCAACTGGTACAACTTGCTCAGAGAGACTGTGGAGCCTCCATCCTCAGAAATACTGAAAAGCTGCCTGGACACAGCCCTGGGCAACCAGCTCCATGTGGCCTTGCTTGATTTGACTGCACCAGATGACCTCAAGGTGTCTCTTCCAGCACCTTCCACTCTGTGACCCTGTAACACCATCAGTCCCACAATGACCCCACCATTGGATTGACCCAAAACTGTGTTGTGGACTAGAATTTAGGTTTAAATGAAGCAAGTTGACCTTGCTTGTTTTGATTGCACCAGATGACCTCAAGATGTCTCTTCCATCACCTACCACTCTGTGATCCTGTAACACCATCAGTCCCACAGTGACCCCATCATTGCACTGACTCAGAACTGGGCTGTGGACTAGAATTTAGGAGATTTTAATGAATTCTGAAGACCTCCGAGGTGCTGTGAAGGGTGAGTTAAGGTAGGAAGGCATCAGCAGAGATGTCGAGGAGGATCAGGAGCACGCATCGTCCACGGCACCACGGGCGAGGGGCAGTGCCTGGTCCCGACGGTCCCACGACTCCTCTGGGCCCTGAAAGGCCCGAGCCCTCAACTCTGGGGCCCGCCCGGGGCCACCACCTCGAGGCCCGCCGGGGACCACCGCCTTCGGAGCCGGCCGGGCCTTACCTCCTCCAGCAGAGTGGCGAAGTGCTGCAGGGCATCAGCGGGCAGGTCGCCGCACAGCAGCTCCCCGGGGCCGGCGCCGGGGTTGCGGAGGAAGAAGAGGCACTTGGGGTGAGCAGCGGGGGGCGGCGGAGGCGGCCCCAGAGCCACGTCCCCGCCATGTCCCCGCCAGGCCAGCAGCGCCGGCCCCGCGCGGCCCCTCACAAACTCCCGCAGCAGCGNTCCTCCGCTGCCTCCTTCTCCTCCGTCGCCTCCATCTGCCCGCTGTTTGTGAGCGGTTGCCCGGGGGATGCCGAGGAGGGCGGGCCACAGGCACAGCCGTCCAGGCACGGCGG
>VZTY01020189.1:33844-62046 GCA_013400935.1 Turnix velox
CCCGCACCTGGGGCTCGGCCACCGCCGTCTCTTCATGACACCTGAACTTTCTTCCCCGGAAGGGCGGTGAGACACTGGCCCAGAGAAGTGGTGGAAGCTCCAGGCATGGAGGCATTCAAGGCCAGGCTTGACAGAATGAAGGAGTTGGGGTTGTTCAGCCTAGAGAAGGCTCAGGAGGGACCTCAAGAGTAGGGTCTCAATAGCTGAAGTGGGCTACAGAAAGGCTGGGGTAGGATTCTTTAATACCGTACAGGATGGCAGGACTAGGAGTAATGGATGTAAATTGGAAGAGGGGAGATTTAGGCTGGAGAGAAGAAAGAAGTTCTTTGCTGTGAGGATGGAGACAGTGGAAGAGGTCACCCAGAGATGCTTTGGATGCCCCCTCATCCCTGGAGGTGTTTAAGGCCAGGCTGGATGAGGCACTGAGCAGCCTGGTCCAGTGGGAGATGTCCCTGCCCATGGCAGGGGGGTGGAACCAGATGATCTTTAAGGTCCCTTCCAACCCAAACTATTCTATGATTCTGTGAAGCACAACTGCATCAGAGCAAACAACACTGACTCAGATCTCCATCTCCATGGATAAAAGTGTTGCTGCCAGTTTGTGTCTTGCTTTTCTCTCACCTTGAAAGGAAGTCTTAAATCTTTAAAGTTATCATTTGTTGGGCAGCACTTAGGATACAGTGCTTTCAGGTTCCATCTCAGAATCAACTCCTGAATTCAAACAGGTCCCAGCTCCTCCTGCTCAAGCACAGAAAGGAAGAAGCAACACTGCCCCATAGAAAGCCCCCAGAACACTCTTACCCACAGACCTGTCCCACATCAGCTACCACTGGCAGCTTTTTCCCTTCATGTAGCAAGCTGTCTGCTCTGGAGCCATTCAAAAGGCACCCCCGGTTGTTTCCAGTTTGAACTGACAGAAGAGAAGCAGCAGCAGACATGATTTCCTGGCATGAAAGCCAAGCAGAACAGGCACCAGCATGAGAGCAAGATTTTGGGTTTCACATCAATGGTGTAAAGCAGAAACAGCCAACCAAGTTCATCCATGGAACAGCTCAGGTGTCCCCACTGGCCATCCAGCCAAACCACAGCCTCCTGTAGGATGCCCAGTGGTTTATTAGGATACTAAACGTTTTGGAAGACTGATCTTATGAAAAATAATCATCTGAGAAAACCAAAATAAAATGGGAACACAGCAGCACTCACAGCCCTAAGTTCACTTAAAAATTAATTGCATCCCATTTTATTGTCAGGTTTCCTCCCATGAGCTTGGTTCTGATACACAGGTGCTCCTCACAACCCAGACCTTACTCTGGCAAATCTCTGACTCCTGGAGGGCTTCTCAATCCTGGTCTCTTATAAAGGTCTCAGCTGCTGCTGTTAAGATGATCAAAAGCTTTAGCATAAAACCCAAAACTAAAACAGCTCATGGAGAAATTTTGGCTAAAAGAATAATGACACGTGGATTGCTGGAACCCAGAAGCAGGAACTGTATGGGTTGATACTGTCACTGCAAGGACTTGTACTGCTTCACCCATGTGGCTTCACCCATGGAGATCCACTGATGGCCAAGAAACCCCAGGTGCTGAGACCAGCCCCTTCTCCATGGTGCCCATGGGCAGCCTCCAGCTCTATGCACTCCCAGGGCCTGAAAGGCATCTCATCCAGAGCAGAGTTCTCAGTTCGCTTCTTTCAGTTCACTGTTTTAAGCTTCTTGTTCAACAGTTCCTGATGGTTCTTCACTTGTTTCCGTTTCTGGCTTGCTGCTTCCTTGTTCTCACCGCCCAGAGCTTTGTCCAAGATGATGGCAGCCTCCTTCAGAAGGCGCATCTCCCGTTTTTCTTTACGTTCCTCCATTTCTACTATGTCATCTGCAAACAAAGCTTTCAGAGGAGGGATCAGCTTTGGGATGGTCAAGAAGTCACCAAAACGTACCTGAAATACAGACACAGGAACATATGCATGAGAACTCCTTTTTTTTTTTTTTTTTCCTTCTCCTTCTGTCTGTTTTCTCTGGGGTGCCTTGGCCCCATTAGCCCTGACCTTGTTCACCATCCTCAGCTGCAGTTACACAAGCAGGTAGGTCTTAATTTCTTAATTTCCAACCCCAAATTGACCCTATATGCCAAGTTATTTACATTTTCTCTGCAATGAGAAGTGATGTGGACACTGCACAAGCTTCTATTGATGTAGGATTGATCTCACTGCTACAGCTGTGTTCAGTAGGAGCTTTTGGCTCCTGGATGGCTTCTGCAGCACATCAACTGGGAAAGGAGTAGAAATGGAAGCAAAACTAGGTTTCCAGCTGGGAGGAGGATGCTCAGAATAGAGGTGACATGAGAAAAGTATACGATATGTTAAAGTGACCTGTGTTCCCAACAGCCATTGGCCCCTGCCTCACTTTGTGCTACCCATTCACCATGCTAGTAATATTGCCATCAGCAGGAAAAAGAGCTATTTTGGAGGTTACTCCTCAGAAGGAGGTGCTGTATCAATATAACTCATGAACTGCCATCCCAAAGTAACACTGAGACATGTCCTAATCTGGATCAAAGCAACCTGGCCTGCTGGGAAGTGTCCCTGCCCCAGGGGATGGAACCAACCCAAACCATTCTGTGATTCTGTGAACTTACCCTCATGTGATCAAATGAAATTCCAACCTTCTCACTGAAGTCTTCACTGAAGAGAGGGATCTTGGCGTACCTCTGACTGAAGTGATTGAGCATAATGAACTCTGCATTCATCTTCATCCCAATCTGAATAGCCTGGGAGGTTGTGCTGCAAAAGCAACAGGAACCAGTCACACACTGGCTGGCTGCCAATAGGGCAGGACAGGTTGCTGCATTTGGTGACATCACACCAACAGGAACCACACACTCCAACACTCACTGGGTGCAAGATGTCCCTGCTCTTTACAGGCCCCAATACTCCCTTCCTCTGACACCCTGTACTGGTGGCAAGTCTCCTTACTTCTCAAGGACTGAGGGAAAGCAGCTGCAACAACTTGGAGCTCTGCAGTTAAGAGTTCCACAAACCTGGACGGGACCTTTTTCAAATACTTATCTCAGGGGAACCACGAGTTCATCTCTCATGCTGTAACTCAAGAAGCTGCTCTCAGGTCTCCCTACTTTTGTGGCTGCAGCACTCAGTTTGTACTGGTAGCAGGGTACAATTACTACCTCCTGAGTTCACTCCTGAAATCCAGTCAAGTGGAGGACCTTTCCTTTTGGCAAGTCTACCTGTAGCATCACTACTGTCCACTTAAAAAGCTTTCCCCACCTCTCTTTGGGGACATTCAGAGTTACAGAACTTGTGCAATGAGCAACACAGCATTTTTAGTGCTGAAGAGCTCCACACACACCAGAATATTCTACAGGACTTGGGCCTCTCACTACCAGCTACAAGGATTCTACACCTTCACCTTCCCAATAGTGACAAACAGCAGAACACAGCCCACCTGTGTGTCTTCTCTATTGCTTCTTTTTCCATGCCATCTTCCAGTGTTGCTTCATGGATCAGCAGTGTAGCATTCTTCCCTGTGTCAACAATCATATATTCAGCCTTCAGAAAAATACAGAGCAGTTCAACCACCCACATGGACTCTAATTTTCTCCACCCTTGGCCCCCTCATTGTGTCACATCAAAAGTTCGGGGGAGCCCATCTCAGACACTGACAGTTCAAGACATTTCTCCAAGAGATTGTTGCAACAGAGGGTGTTACCTACCCATTTGTACTAAGGCCATGCAGGGCATTGTGTCACCAGAATAGACCACTTTCCAGCCAGATTTATGGACCATTGAGCATGCAAAAGCATTTTTACAGTGCTGGACTTCACAAGTCTGAAACTGAATAAGGAGAGGAGTGTTAAACCCCAAGTACTCTCTTGTCCCTCACAGCACCTGACCCCGCACTCAGGAGCTTACCTCTGCCAAGTCAAAGCTCTCCAGCAGAGAGCTGACAAACCACGGGGCCTTAGGTCTGAAGTTCTTAGAGTCTTTCACAAGAGACTGGGAAGGAATCATCCTGTTCAGGAGGGGAAAGGAGAGAGCTAAGGACAGGTACAAAGTAAAACCTCATCCCATCTTTGAGCCACCCACTTCTCCTCAGTTCAGCACCTCATAAAAAAGAGTTATCTGTTATTCCCTTGTGTTGCAGTATGGGCACAGGCCATAAAGGGTTAACAACTGCTCAGCTCAGAGCCTGAGGCAAATCTTATCAAGACACCTGAAGGCCCTGGAGCTTGCTTGTGTCTTCCACTGTTTTGGGAAAGAGTCCTCTACTGTCTGGGAAAGTTGAGGGAGTCAACAGATAACAAGAACCTGTTTACAGCTGTGTGTGTTGGCAGAAGAACTCTAAGAGGAGGGTCTGAAATTAATGCAAGAATGTAACTTGTAACCAATCAGTATGTTAGCAGCATTGATAACTAGCCATCACTGTATATAAGCTTGTCTCATGCTCTGAATAAACGGATTCTGGCAGATCATATTGATCGTGGTGGTCAGCCCCTTCTTACACCAATCGTTGTATTACTTTACCCTTGTTTTCTCTGTCCAAAATCCTTCAATAGCTTCTTCCCACAGGCAAATACTCTCCCAAGGATTTCTGTTTACTTGCCTAATTTCACTTTTCCCAAGGAAAATGACAACCTGCATATAAGCCTCTATTAAGTAGCACACCTGAGGAACAACCTCTGCCCTCCCCTTTGCAAACTGCACGTCCTAATTCTACACAGAATGAAGGAGTGGGGGGACCAGGTAACAGCAGTTTGCCTTGAGTAAAGATTGAGCAAGGACATAACTCCACATACCACAGCAACACTCACTTGATGTCACCAAGAATCTCTTCACAGTGGTTGTGGTACTCGTGTAGCCAAGGCATGATCTGTTCAGGAGCTACCAGAAACAGAGGGCTGAAAACCTGACCAAAAGCTGCCTGGAAAAGCAAAGGCAAGGAAAAAATAAAAATCAGAGCCAGGCACACATCAAATCAGAAAAATATACTTGGGGAAATAATTTCCACTAGTAAGTTGTCCTCCCCTTAATCCAAGGGAAGTTCAGGAGCAGGCAAACAAGAGCAATACTTACAAAAGCTCTCCTCCTCTCCAGCAGGATGTTCACCAAACCCTGCACAGGGAACAAACAAGAGGATTTTTAAATGGGGTATGTGATGGAAGGACTAGAAATAATGGATGTAAATTGAAAGGGGGGAGATTCAGGCTAGATATAAAAAAGAAATTCTTTTCGGTGAGGGTGGTGAATAACTGGAACAAGTTGCCCAGAGAGGTTGTGGATGCCCCCTGCCTTCTCTGGAGGTGTTTCAGGCCAGGCTGGATGAGGCACTGAGCAATCTGGTCTAGTGGGAGATGTCCCTGCCTATGGCAGGGGGGGTTGGACCTTGATGATCTTTAAGGTCCCTTCCAACCCAAACTATTCTATGATTCTGTAAGTGACAACAGCACTATGGCAGCTCAGCCAGGTTTTTTTGGGAAACCTCAAGTTAAAAATACATGTTTATTGCTTTTCCAGTAACTGCTGCTGGCTGAGCTGCCACGACACTATGGACCCCAAGCTGGTGGTCAGTATCCCACAACACAAGCACCTCAGTCCCTCTCAGTGCTGCTGTGACTGCTCCAAAAAGAAAGGCAGAGAGCAGAATGTCTCTGCCCAACATCCCAGACTCAGTGCAGTTTCCAGACACTGAACTGCAGACCCTGAACAGGCCAGCAGACCCTGAACAGGCCAGCAGACCCTGAACAGGCCAGGACAATCTAGAACAAACCACCTGGTCCTTCTGTCACTGGTTATGCAAAGCACTGAAGGAAGATGCATTGGACACTGCTAAAAAATTCCAACTCTGGATGATCCCAGCAAGACTGCAGGGACCCAGAACAGGAAGGGAGAGGGGATTAGAAACACAGACCAGTACTGCTTAGAGAAAGCAGAGGGGAAGTCCAGCCCTGACAGCAGGACATTCATCAGCTGAGTCCCAAAGAGCAGAGCCTGCCTGCACAGAATCCCTTCTCCATTGGACACAACCTACCGAATGATGGTCAGTGTGCATGTGAGACACAAACACAGCTACAAGGTTACACAGCACTTGGTCAACTTGTTCTCCATAGTGGCGACAGAGCTGTCCAAATGTTCCTTCTCCACAGTCCAAGAGCAGGGATCGGGTAGAGCTGGCAAGATCAGTAACAGACATTTCACAGTCACCGTGTGAGCTCTGAGCAGGGACCATCCAGGGAAGGGGGGGGAGGGGATCTTCTGGGTTAGAAGCTGAGAACTCTCAATGCTCTACACCTCTAAATGCTTCTCCAGTCAGGGCTTTAGAAAGTCCTATGAGTCTGCTTAGCTCATTCTGCTCTTGTGTTGATGCTGAACACACCCTTTCACAGATGGCAAAATGAAGGAAGACATTAAATATTTGGCTTTACAGATGGCTCTCACCTACCGAGAGACAGGTACCCAAAACTGAAGTCCTATAGAATCCACAGTAAGTGCACTCCCTGTGTCGTTAACACATTGATTGAAACAGACACACTGGAATAAGCACCTCCAGGAGCAACTCTCTCTTGAGATACTGAGCCTCTCTCCAAGCAGAATATGTGACACTGGGATTTACCTGATATTTACCAGTGTGGAACTGACATTTCGGATTTTCATTGGAATTGCAGATCCTGTTCCCAAGAACACAATCTCAGGGTAAGCACTCACATTCCCTGTAGAAGACAGACCACAAGTTTTGTAAGTAAGGATTCTCTACATCCTGCCTGCTCAGATATCATGTAGTTTAACAGCCCATTACCTCCTGAGCCTACATGTCCAGTACATTCAGTTGTGCCTCCTATTGCCAGAATGGTTTACAAAGGACACCAGAAAAAGCACCACCAAGAAAACATTACAGCATGTAATACAGATAATACAGAGTTAGAAGTTCACCTCTTCAGCAGTGCCCTGACCCTTAGGATGCAGACAGCAAGTAATGCTGTGTCCTACCATGAAAGCCTCACTGCCAAAAGGACACCTGAAGTTGAGAAGAAAGCCCCACAGGGAACTGGTTCTAGAGAAAGATTTCTCCCAGACACAGGCACTCACACTGTCACTGCCATCACAGCACAAACAATGCCAGCAGAGCTCTGATCAATTCAGAGAAATAATAGACAGTTGCTTTGTCTCCAGTTGTCACCAGCAGCCCTCAATCTCCAAACCAGCTCAAAAAAACCAGAAGCACAAGACTTTAAATCCAACTGAAATGAGCTAACTCATAGTTTGTGTGAAGCCTGTTCCCTGCACAGCTCCAAGACCACCTCTCAGGCAGCTGGAAAATGACATGTTCACAGTTCTGTCCAAGCTCTGAAGCAGTGGTGAGCAAGACATACAACACCAATCCAAGTCAAATTGTTGACCCTTACCTGGTACAGCAGACAGGCTCTCTTTGCACTCCTTCACACGAGTCTGGAAGTCAGGGAGATCCAAGGCTTCACTTACAAATGCATCATGATCACAGACAGTCACAGCATCTCTGAAAGAAAAGGACAAGTATCAGAATGGGACAGGGTAGGAAATTAAGACATCACTTTTCACAGTAGTGACAAATTACTGTGCCAAAGCAGCCTTACAACAAAGGGTCAAATGCTCATTCCAAATTCTATTTAATGGGATAGGGGAAAATGCATCCATAAATGTGGTGTGTGCCAAAAAGCCATCGTTGGGCTGAGCCAGACCACAGAAATAACCACTCCACCCCCAACTGGAGAAGCTCTGCCCTGCACTGCCCAGGTCCAGAGAGCTGGGCACTAGAGGGCACTGCAAGGCAGCACAGAGATGCCTGAAGAAGCACACCATCAAAATAGGCACTAGTCAAAAACATAAGGGAGCTGTGTTCTGGTCCTGCATCACAGCACGTGCCTACAGACATCTTAACCAGACAAACTTCTACCCTTCTTGGCATTTGGGCCCACCTATTCTGCCCAACAGAGCCAGAAATTCGAGCCATGGTATCCCCTGCTATCCCATGGTTTCCTGCCCTTAAGATCCTAATTAAGCAGCTTCACCTACTTGTAGACCAAACAGAGAAGTCTGTAATGTTTAATCACCTGGAACTTTCTATTCTTACACCATTTGAAGACCCAGAAAGCCTGGTAAGACTGTCTCTGGGCTCCCCAAAAAGTCCTTCCCTGTCACCATCTGCTCTGCTACAGCCACAGCTGGGTGAACAGCAGGTGAGGTGAAAGCAAAGGACAGAGGAGCACAGCATGCTACAAGGGCAAGGGACAGAAACAAGAGTCCAAAATGATGTGCAGGTGCTGTTTTCAGTAGTTCACTCATCCACGTCCTACACCTTGTCGTAGACTTTCCAGGGGTGATGGCACAGCACCTAGGACACAGCTGACAACTTGTCAGCAGCCCCAGCATGGCCACCAGTAAGAATCTAAAGAACCTGCCTACACATCATCTTCCCTGAGCACAGGCTGACACTGAAAAGCTGTTTTAAGCCAACACTCAAAAACTTGGAAGCCAACAATTCCCACTGACCTCTGCCACTCCTGCTGGGGCCTCAAGTGGTATTTCAAGAGGCACTCTCCTCGCACAATGGGCACACTACACACAGCCTCTTCTTCCTACAGAGAAGAGCAACATGAAACATTCTTTGCTCAGTGCTGTGAGGTACACAGGCAAGAGGGGCTTTGCCCACCTTGCCCTGGTAGGTGCTGAGCAGAGGGAAGATCTCAGGATGGATGAGGTTCAGCTGCGTTTGAATCTTATAGCTGCGTGGGTTGTGCACTGCAGAGGAGTTCTCATTGAGAACCAAGTGTTGGGTTCCAGGTCCAAATCTGTAAGAGGACAATAAAACAGTCTGAGCCCCATGTTGGGAGTTGGATAGATAAGCACATCTGGGCCATAAGCTAAAATCTCCTCTGAGATTTCACACCACCCAACAGTGATGTGAAACCAAGTGATGAGCAGATCCCTCACCTTTGCAGCCATTGCTGGTAGCGGCTGTCTCGAAGCACTGGCTCTGGAGTCATGTGAACAACCAAGGCCACTTGGTTCTCAGGAAGCCCTTCCTGGTACCTGGGGAACATTCAAATACAGAATGAACACATCAGGTTCAGTGCTCCATCACCTTGGTATCCCCTCCCCACTCCCTTCCTGCTACTTCCAGAAATGCTCTGCCTCAAAGCTCCACATGGAACAAGCCCACAATCTGCTCAAAGCTCCACTCTCCCACCCAGGGAAGTTCCTCTCCTTCAAGAGCAACATCTGCAGAGCATTTCAGAAGCTCAACATTCTTCTGCACAAGCCTTTTAAGGCATCACATGCAGCCCAGGCTTTCTCCATGCATGGAAGTAGCAGCCCCTAAACTATTCCCAACAAGCCACGAGTGTGTTTTCTTCTCTGTAGGTCCCTGAGGGAAGACAGGCCTGCCATGGCTACAAAACTCATGCACAGGTCAGCCCTTCCAAGAAAGCTTGGAATGCTGATGCATTGTCCCTTCTTTATCTTCACTCCTTTCTTGCATCTCTAGTTCCTCAGAAGTGTCAAACAGCTCAGACATTGGCCACATCCTGAAGAGGACAACTCCTCTTTGCCAAAGCTCAAAGGCATATTTCCCCCACACACTCCAGTCCCACAGCCCTGCTACCTTTGGAAGGTCTCATTTTCACAGATGGCATCCACAAAGCCCTCGTGAGGACACTCCAGCACAATGAAGACAGGGCCAGGATCAGAAGGGGCGCAGAGTTCTTCAGGATGGAGCTGCAAAAGAGCACAGAGATCACACCACAGCCCCTCCTGCACCATCAGCTGGCCCCAGCACCAGCCCCACACACACTCCCAGTGCTCAGCAAACCCAGACAGCAAAATTCCCATTCCCTTTCTGCTCTCATTACACAGATTCACATTTTGCTGAAATAACAACAAATCCCAGCCCTGGTCTCACAGCAAATCTCAACTCAGTCTTAGAATGAGAATTTTAGCAGATTTGAGGTTTCTCCAGCAGATTTAGAGTGGAGAAAAAAAACTATTTTAAGAAAAAAAAAGATACTGTGAAATTCTTATGATGCAAAGATGGGCTGATTTCATTCTCCAGGTTCAGATCATCACTTACAGATCACCTGGGACATGGCCAGAGCTGGCTCTGCCTCTCACTTCAGACTAACATTTGGAAGATAAAAACCCTGAAAACAAGAACCCTTGAACTTCTTTTGGCCTAAGATGTGTAGAGAGAGTAAGGAGGGAGTGACAGCTACACAGGCATTCAATTCCAGATTAATTTCAGAGCTTCCTCCCCTAATCACATCCAGACATGCTCCAGACAGGATCCACATTCAGTAACAGCTTGGGGATGGAAGAGGGACCAGTCACTACACAAAGCTCAAAACCAGCAAAGCCCATGTCAACCACTTAGCAGAGATGAGAGGGAGAAGGCAGACAACTACCACCCACCTCTGCCCACTCACAAGTGTCACAGCACCTATGGACAGGCAAAACATTCTGCATACTAAGACTGTCATCCTGAGAGCCCAGCAAAGGAGGAAGGATGGCAAAGCCAGAGCAGAAAGTACAGACATCTTACCTCTTTGCCTTCAAAAACGATGCTCTCCCCATTTTTGAGAGCTGTAATTATGGGGAAAATGGCTGGAGTTCCCCTGAAAACAAAGCCACAGAAATATTTAGCTTGCCAACATCAACACAGCTGGTGTTGCCCCATGGCCAGGCCAGGACCCTGTACTCACACAGGCAGCCCCATCTCCCGTGCTTTATCTGCCAGGAATTTTCCTTTCTTTGGGTGAATCTGAAAACAGTTAAGCAGAACACAACTATCAGCTAAATAAGAAGAGCCAGGAAACAAGATCCACACACTTCCAGTTCACATGTTTCCCTATAAGCCAAGGGGTTTTTTTAATTTTTCTTTTCAGATCCACAGCCATAAGTATAATTGACCCCCTAAAGGGTTTTACTACACTTTCTGGTTTCCAAAATCACACAGCTGCCTCCTCCTCCCTTTTTAGCCAAGCAAGCAGGACAGATTTCTCTACTGGAAGCATTAAGAATAGAACCTGTTTACTCTCTATTGGCTGTTCTACAGAGAACACTTCTGTAACAATGTCTAGTTTTCACATTCTTGCTCTTGTTACAGTTACTCTGACCTTTAAAGTGGTTTTGTGATTGTACTCTCCAAAAGTGCTGCATGAAAATTCTATCTCAATTTAAACTACTTAGTCAGATGAAATGTCCTAATGGCACAAGGAAGCTTTTCCTAACCAAGTGGGTGGCCAAACTTTGGTCAGACTTCCCAGAGAGGTGCTTGATGCCCCAAAGCCTGTCAGAATTTAAGAGGTGTTTGGACAATGCCCCTAATACACTTCATGTTTTGGTCAGCCCTGAAGCAGTCCAGCAGTTGGACTACATCATCATTGTAGGTCACTCCTGATTGAAATATTCTACTTTAAACAGATTCAGAGAGCCTTGTGACCCCACTTACTTTACAAAGGAAAGCCATCACCAGATCAGGATGCCTGCTGGCACACTTCTGATTGTCACCTGCCAAAAAAAAAAAAAAGCATTAACTACTCAGAATCATCACTATCATTTGTCTTTAAAACCAAAACCCATCTGTGCTTGTGAAAGCATTAAGAGGAAGAGCAGCAACTTGGATCCCAGCAACCAGATGCCACAAGCACCTGAGGTCATGACAAAAAAACCAAATAAATCAACCTCAGCATTCACTCCTAATTAAATTACAAAACCTGGAGCACCCACTCCAGCCAGGGGCAAACTGCTCCAGGGACTATTCACACCCCCAGCAGGATTTCTAGGTCTCACTATTTCTGTGTTAACTGCTCAAGTACCAGCATTCATTCTGCTCAACATAATCCTTCAGCTGAGTTTCTCTACAGACTTCACTTCTGCAGAGCAAGCAGGGTGCAGGAAACCAGATGTCTAAGCTGGCTTTATTTTTTTTGTAAGTTGAAGATGATAATTTCATTTTTATCACCTGTTTTCTTTGGGCTTTCTCTTCCCTTGCCTTCATCCAAGCTTTGCTGTGTGGCTCTTGGGGATCCAGGCTCTGTGTCCCTTTTAGGGCTATTTCCACCTTTGGGTGATGCTCCAGGGCTCTGAGGCAATGGGCTTTCAGCAGTCAGTGGTTTTCCTGTCCCAGATCCAGTAAGAACAGACAAAGACAACTCAGTCAAAAAGAACAGATAATAAAAACACAAATGATCTCTGTTCCACAACAGTCATGTTTAATCCACATCAGAACAGAGTGCTCCTCTTCCCAGTCTAACTAGCACACGTATTTCTAGCCACTTTTACCAGAAGCTGCCACCCAAGCACCTCAGATTCTCCCAAAACTGCTCAAATCTGGCAATGCAACGCCTGTAAAGTAAATATTACAGTCTCCAGCAGCAAGAAAACTCAGCAATGTTTTACATGTCATCTTACACACCCACACCTAAAGGAAGAACCCAAGAGCCTGACTTCACACACCTTCTTGATATGAAGGAGATCCTTCTCCTGGAAAAAATACGTAAATTCATGAACTTCTCCTTACTCAGGCCTTTGACCACCTTAAGCAGGATTACATGAGAAGTGCTGCTTCTCCCTGACTACATCATCACATGCTCACCTGTGAGAGGTATTTGGAAGACTGTCATTGTCTCATCCTTATATTCGGGCTCCGTGTGCAATTGCATAGCTGAAAAGAGATTAGAAATTGGTATTAAAAAGATTATAAGATTCACAATCATAGAATTTCATAGAATCAGAGTTGGAAGGGACCCTTCAAAGGCCATCTAGTCCAAACACAGTCAGCAGTGAGCTCAGTGAGCAGGCTGCTGAGAGCCTCAGCAAGGCAGGCCTTGAATGTCTCCAGGGATGGGGCCTCCACCACCTCTCTGAGCAACTCAGTCCAATGTCTCATCACTCTTAGGGGGAAAAAGTTCTTTCTGATGCCTGGTCTAACCCTGCCCTGCTCTAGTTTCAAACCATTGCCCCTGGTCCCATTGCTCCATGCCCCAATAACCCCCTCCCCAGCTTTCCTGTAGCTCCCTCAAGGCACTGGGAGGTTTCCCCACAGCCTTCTCTTCTCAACAGCTCCAGCTCTCTCAGCCTGTCCTTGTAGGAGAGATTTAAACCTGGGAAACATCTGCTGATTTGCCCCTGCCCATTCCCTGCCTGACCAAGAAATAATTAGAGCTCTTAAAACCCCACTGTTCACATAATCATTCCATGAGACCACAGCAGACAGACACCTTTACTGGTTATCTCTGGACATGAATTGCCCTTACAGTGCTCCAAAGCACAGTGATGCTGCTATCCAGACAAACTGGCAGCTACCAACCAGAAACAGAGCTAGAAATAAGGTTTCTATTCCTATGGTGGTTTTACACAGTGCATCAGAACAAAAAAAGTGCTTAAAACTTTCTGTGCATGGATCTTAAACTAGATAGAGAAATTTCCTCTGAGGCTGTTACTGTTCAATACAGCTAAAACAAAATGAAGCTCCTAGTTCACATTAGGTCACCAACCCACATACCTAAATCCATCCTTTTTAGGGGTCCAGGAAAGAGCCGAATTGCTTTCAAGTAGTTTTGCTGGAAAAAAAGACAGCCTGTCAGCAGGTGACATCCAAGGAAAAGAAGACAGCCTGTCAGCAGGTGACATCCAAGCAGTGCAATCACAATCAGCACTCAGAGGAGCTGCAGTCACTTTCTGGGAAGTCAAAGGCTCTCAACACCAGACAGACAAAAACTGGACAGCAGTCAGCCAGCAAGCACTGGGCAGATGTTCCATCTGCTGTGGGCATTACTCATTTGGAAAGAGAAAGGAAAATAAAGAAGCACTCTCCCCATCCCTTCCAGCAATACTGCAAGGCAATAAAGCAATGCTGAAGATGTGAAATTATCAGCCTAGATGTAGCATTAGGCTGGCAAGGATCATGTAAAGTAGATCAAAGACCAAGTTTCTATTAAAAGAACATGGAGAGCCAGCAGCCAAGAGAACAAAAGGACACCCTTTCCCCAAAACATGATTTACCAGAATTTTATCTGACAGGACAGTTTTGAGAAGCTGATGCCATCATGTGCGTAACTGAAAAGATGTGCTCTTTAAAGCCAGTCCTCCTGGTAGAACCTTCAAGCTGACACTGACTCAGAGCAGTATTTTACACCTGCTGGATGATTCACACCTTTGACACCAGTTCCCCCAGTTCCAAGGTATGCATTAATATTAGAAGTGTTTGCTCTGCATGCTTTCCCTACTTACCAGCTTTTGTGGACCAAGGAAAAGACATCTTTGAAGCCCCATAGCCTGTAATGTGAGAATCATACCTAAAAGAAAGCAGAAAAACAACTTTATCACAACCCGACTAGTATGATTGGTGGATCACACTAGAAAGATCCCTCTCAATACCCTGAGAGCTATGAAAGCCAGAACCAAATTCAGATCCAAATTCCATTTTGCCTCATTTTTCTAGCAGTTTTGGAAAGTCATTTATCTCCATTCATAAAGAAAACATCTCCCACTTGAAACAGGTTACCTGAGTACTGTGAATATCCCTTCTTCAAGGCTCCCAGTATTTTAAGCGACAAGATCCTAAGCAATCAGTTCTGATCTTATACTGTTTTGAGGTGGGCCAGATATCTTTGTAGGTCCCTTTGAACATCAAAGCTGTTATCATAGAATAGTTTGGGTTGGAAGGAACCTTAAAGATCATGGAGTTCCAGCCCTCCTGCCATAGGAAGAGACACCTCCCACCAGATCAGGCTGCTCAGTGCCATGTCCAGCCTGGCCTTAAATATCTCCAGAGAGAGGGCATCCACAACCTCTCTGGGCAGCCTCTTCGAGTGTCTCACAACCCTCACTGTGAAGAATTTCTTTCATAAGAAAGAAAATCCAGCCTGAATCTCCCTTCTTCCAATTTACATCCATTATTCCTAGTCCTCCCATCACATATCTTATTAAAAAGCCCTACCACTGCCTTTCTGTAGCCCTCTTCAGGTATTGATAAGCCACTATGAGGTCCCCCCTAAGCCTTCCCCTCACCAAGCTGTTCTCTAGCACAGCTTCCGACTGGCCATGACGAAGCTTTCCAACTCTAGAAGCCTTTGGAGAGCTAAAGCCACACAGGCTGGGGAGGCAGCTCCTCTCCCACCGCGTGTCGGCGAGCCCTGCGGCAGAGCCCATGCTGCAGCTGCGAGCACGGCAGAACCCCACGCATCCCGGCCACCGACACTGCTTTACCTAAAGAAAACCCACTCACGCCCCTCACCACCCACCCGGTGGCTAGTCATCACCCACTCAACCCTTGCCGTGGCCAGGCCCTGCCAGGGGACCCAAGGCCAGGCCGCCATCGCAACACCCACTCACCTGGCAGCCCCCCGACGTTGGCCCAGGCCACCCGGCTGAGGAAGATACTGTCCAGGTGGGAGATCTTCAGCCTTAGGGATGAGACAGAAAGTGGGTGGGGGGCAGCAGGGACCGATGCAGCCCCCGGGAGGGGAACCGGGCCCAGACCCCTCTCGTTCCCCACTTACTTGTGCTCCTGCATGGCCCGCTGAGTGCCCTCGCCGCAGTTAAAGAGATACCTGAGGGGAAAGAGCAAAAGGTCAGGGCACGGGGCTGCCTGATGAGGCGTCCCCGCAGCCTTTCACTTACCGGTTGAACTCGGAGAAGACGTAGACGGAGGCGCCGGCGTCGCGACTCCCGGCCGCCACCACCTGCAGGTACACGGTGTTGGGCCCCGCCAGGCCCGTGCCCGCATTCTTCCGCCGCTCGCGGCCCCACACGTGCCGCGGTACGTCCTTGGGCCGCCGCGCCGGCCGCTCCGCCGAAGATCCCGCGGAGCTCTCGGCCATGGCTCTGCCCGTCACCGCCCGCCGCCGCCCCGCCAGCAGCAGCGCTGGCCACAGCGCCCGCGCCACGGCCCACATCCACGGCCCCGCGCCTTCCGCCTCCCTCCACGTGATGCGGGAGAACCAGTGAGAGGCCACAATATTCATCACTCGCCCCGCCCCTGGGGCACCGAGCTCCGGCTCCGCCCCGACACCGGCAGCTTCCCATGTGACTTGGGGCTGCCCAATGGTAGCGCCGCTGCCCGCCCTTCCGGGCACAAGGGGCGGAGCTCAGCGGTGCCTGCAGGCGGCGTGGGTTTGGGGCTTGCTGCGGTTCCAACCCAGCCTCGACTCGGCCGCTGTGCCGCGTAGTCCGAGGGGGAGGAACGGGCTTGGCTTAGACCCGGCGGCGGTACCGTGCGGGCCGAAGGACAGCGACGAACCAAGCCTTGACCCGGCCGCAGCGCTGTGTGGGCCGGGGGGCAGCGCCGGGCCCGGCCTCGACCCGGCCGCAGTGCCGTGCGGACCGAAGGGCAGCGCTGGGCCTGGCCTCGACCTGCTGTAACCGGGCCGGAGCTCCGCCAGGCCCTGCAGTCCGGGCCGGGCTGTGCTGTGCTGTGCTAGGTGAGCAGGCCGCGGGCGAGGAGACCAGGCAGGGCCTGGTAGAGCCTACTGGGGACCTGGCGGCTCTGCGGGACGTGTGAGAAGGCGGGCATCGAGGAGCCAAAGCTGGGTTTGTCAGAGCGTGTCAGGAGCAAAAGAAGCAGCAAGGAAAAGGGTGGAGGGAAAGCCCCTTCCCATGCGGGAGGTGATGCAGACAGTGCTGTGCAGCCCCTCTCCTTGGAGGCTGGGAGGATAAAGCCCTGAGGACCCCTCTTTGAGCAGGTCACACATCCCAATATCCCTCCAAACCTTATGAGTCTCCAGTATCTCCCCACTGCTCACATGTTCCTCTTCCAAATGAGCTTTGTTTGGGGCTGTTTACAAATGCTGAACGATCCAGACCACAGCTCTGTTTATTTTTTAGCTCTAAACCCCCTTTGAGTTCTCTAGGGTTTTTCTGTTTGCTTCAAAAAAACCCCACTTAATTTTACTGTAACCAGAGTACCCCAACATAAACAATCCTAATCATCAATATCCCTTTTCTTCCATACTTCCAAAAGCAAACCTTATCTTTTTCAGATTTCTGGTTTCCAAACACTCTCTCCCTTTATTCTCAATGCCAGTGCTCTTCCCTTTCTTTTACAGTGATGAAAGGAAGAACTTTAGGTATCTGTCCAAACCTTCATGCCTGTCCTGTCAGTCTTTCTTCAAATCTCTAATTCACTTAGTATTTCTCTTCCTTCTGACTCCCATCTCTTCATGCAATAGCTCAAATTAACATGGTATTTTTTTCCTGGTTTTCTACAGTTTTGGATGAAATAAAAGGTTTGTTCCTTTGAATGGCAAAGCTTTTGGTCACACACGTTTCACACATTGCAGTCCTGCAGCCTGAAGCTCACTCCCAGCACTTGGCTCTGCTGCCTCTAATCACACAGAAAGTTAAACATCAGTTTAGATCTTCTGTTGCTTACCAATAAAAAATGAATTTTCCTAAATTCTCCTTCGTCTCTCCTGCATCATCTTCCTATGTCAATGATTGTCTGCTCAGTTAAATAACTGGAAAGCCAGAAAATATTTATTTTGTGCTTAGTACATTTTTTTTTCTTACACCTTTGGGAGCACAAAAGCTTTTTTAGGGTTCTGACCAGCTGGCACCAAGTTTCCAGCCAATGTTTCTTTAGTTGTTGAAATAACTAAGGTGGTGTGAGGTATTTTTATCAAATAAATCTTGCCAATTCTGTCCAACCTTGCTGGCTTGGTTTTGTGTACGCAGGCCAGTATTTAGAGATGAAAATTCACTAAAAATATGTGAGGTGACAAAATTACCTGTAATATCACAACAGTCTTATGAAGATTTCCCAGGAAGTAATTAATAAACTCTGAATCAGTTCTGAAGTTGCAGCTAATGACAGTATGTGACTGTCTTTGCCATTTGAAGGAGTTTGGGGTTGTTCAGCCTGGAGAAGAGAAGGCTCAGGGGGGACCTCATAGTAGCTTATCAATACCTGAAAGGGGCTACAGAAAGGCAACAGTAGGACTTTTTAATAGGATATGTGATGGAAGGACTAGGAGTAATGGATGTAAATTGGAAAAGGGGAGGTTTAGACTGGAGGGAAGAAAGAAGATCTTTCCTGTGAGGGTGGTGAGACACTAGAAGAGGTTGCCCGGAGAGGCTGTGGATGCTCCCTCAGTCCCTGGAGGTGTTTGGGGCCAGGCTGGATGGGGCATTGGGCGATCTGGTGTAGTGGGAGGTGTCTCTGCCCATGGCAGGGGGGTTGGAACTTGATGATATTTAAGGTCCTTCCAAGCTGAACTATTCTATGATTTGAGCCACAGTGTTGTCTGGGCAGCTGATGTACTGCAGACAAATCTGAAAGACTGGTTCATGGTTCAGGAGAAAATGTCTCTTGTTTTACAGTTTCGGTCCTTGTTTTAGGTGAGACTGGTCCCAGCCTAATGTTTGTTGGCAGGGACATGAGGGTATCCCTAAAGTACATAAAAAATGGGAGGTATCCCTGCCCATAGCAGGGGTGTTGAAACGAGATGATCTTGAAGGTCCCTTCCAACCCAAACCATTCAATGATTCTATGACTTGTGTTTTGCCAACTTAATTCTTGCTGTGATTCAGATTTCCTTGGAAAAGTATCTTTTACAGATAGAGGCTTTGATTATGCTGGGAAAGGTCTTGGTTTTACATTTCCATTATGACCTTGTAGAAGTTTGGAATAGTTCCCTGAGAAATTCTCTCTGTTATAGCCACCCTTTACTTCTCAAAGTTTTCTGGAGTCACAGTTGTGGTGTTTTGATGCCTAAAGACAGTGAGCTTTGCCTGGTTGTGTCAAGGACTAGGAATTGCCCTGAGAGTGCTGCAGTGCACAGCTCCTTGTTTCTCAAAATCCCTTTTGTAGTGCTACAGGGACTGTCTTAAAATGGCTCAAGCCCTTCCAGAAATGGTGCTGCCCCATCACTGGCCCACGACGAGGCAAACCCACGTCTTAACTCCAAACGAACAAGCCTCTCCCATGGCCCCGGTGGCCAAACATTTAGAAATTTGCAGAGGGAGGTCGCTCCAGGGTGATAAAGTGTAAATTGGAAGGGGGAAGATTTAGACTCGACATAAGAAAGAAATTCTTTACAGTGAGGGTAGTGAAACACTGGAAGAGGTTGCCCAGAGAGGTTGTGGATGCCCCCTCTCTGGAGGTGTTCAAGACCAGGCTGGACAAGGCACTGAGCAGCCTGATGTAGTGGGAGGTGTCCCTGCCTATGGCAGGGGGGTTGGAACTCGATGATCTTTGAGGTCCCTTCCAATCCAAACTATTCTATGATTCCCTGTGCAGCCCGTTCCAATGATTGATAACCTTTTCAATGTAAACATTTTTCCTAATCTTCAATTTACCCTCCGCTGGTCCCCTCCCACAGCCCTCGCGGGAGAAGACCGAAGGCGACCCCGCCGGCCGCTGCCACCAGGTCCCGCTCCCGGCCGAGCTCTCGCCTTGGGCACGGAGGGAGGAGGGCGATGCGATGCTGCGGTGTCAAGGCAGGGTCCTGCCCAGCCCCGCTGCCGGTGTCTCCTCTTCGGGCCGGTCCTTGCAGCAGCCCGGGCCGGGCCCTAGATGGCACCGCGCTCCCGCAGGCACCGCGGTGCCCGGGGCGATCCCTGCGGCTTCCTCGCCTCTGGCCGGGCCCTAACGCCCACCCCGCACGCCTTCCGTCCGGCTCCGCTCGCCCCGTCCTCTCTTGCTGCCCTCCACGCTGTCCCACCTCCCTCCCTGCTGCCCCGCACCCCCTGGGGCTGCCCCGTGTCCCATCCCAGTCCCGGCCGCAGACCCCATGAGCCCCAGCCCAGCCCATGGTACCTGGCTCTCATCCTCCAGCGCCCCTGGCACCTTCCCTCTCCTCTGCTGCTGCCCAGGGTACCACGCAGGGGACAACTTCCCTTCTCTTTCCCTTTCTCAGTCCTTTTCCCTTCCCCTTCCCCTTATCTTTCTCTTTCCCTTTTCTTTTTCTTTCCCTTTCCCTTTCCCCTTCCCTTCCCTTTCCCTTTCCCTTTCTCTTTCCTTTTCCCTTTCCCTTTCCTTTCTCCCTTTTCCTTTCTCCCTCTCCCTTTCTCTTCACATTCCCCTTCCTTTTCCTCTTCCCTTTCCCCTTCCCCTTCCTTATCCCACTTACCCTTCCCCTTCCCATTGACCCCCCCGGAAGGAGCCACGGGCCTGGGGCTTCCTCCTCTCTGGCTCTGTCAGCCATTGCATCCTGCCTCCTTGAAGTGCTTAGGTGCTGTAGGAGCACATCCTCTGGGCAGCAAAGGCTCAGCACCTCCCTGACTTATCGGGACAACCCAGCCACCACCCCATCACCTCCTCCACTGATCAGGGCTCAGCCTTTTTGCTGAAAATTCACCAGAAGCTAGAACATTCCTAGTGCAGGGTGCAGTGGGACAACTGCAGCAGGTCTATCCTCACCTCTCTTTTCTCCACCCAGTGGGGCAGAACCATCCCCCCTTTTGCTCACAGGTGGGCTCGGTGGTCCTGGACCCATGTGCAGAGGGGAATGCTGGGATTCCACCTCCTCTTTGAGCAGTGCCTACACATAAAGCTGCTTCCCCTCACTCCCTGTCACCCCATGAAAGGCACTGGGGAGATGACACACTTTGGCAGCTGATGGTTCACCCCTGGACACTAATCTTGTTTAACGCCATCCCCTCCTCCTTTATTTATGGGCCCTCATGGCCAGCATGTCTTTGCCCTGATGGACGGTGTTTGCACATGTCCCTCTTATCCAGAACTTGGGCCTTTGCAGCCACTTCTCTATTTACTGTAATTTTTAGCTCAGACACAACCAGAACTCCCACCCTGTCTGGGCGTCTCAGCGCAGAAAACAAGACTAAACTATTTTGGGATGTTTTTCCCTTTTCCTCATACTTGGGTGCTTTCCCATGTGGCTAAGTTGAGCCTTGGGGAGGGTGAACCTGTTTCCCTGGACCTCTCCACACACTTTAACCCTCCTCTGACCATGGGCACCTCCAACATGAGGCAGCTTCAGGCTCTGCTTGATTTTCTTTATGGTGAGGATGGTGAAACACTGGAACAGGTTGCCCAGAGAGGTTGTGGATGCCCCCTCTCTTGGCCAGGCTGGACAAGGCACTGAGCAACCTGATCTAGTGGGAGTTTTCCCTTCCTATGGCAGGGGGGTTGGAACTAGATGATTTTAAGGTCCCTTCCAACCCAAACTATTCTATGATTCTCACTGAGAAAAAATATCTGGTGTCAGGGGATGAGCTGAGAGAAAAGCACATGGGGAAAAGCCATTCACACCATCCTCCTTGTCACCACATCATGTCATACCTTTCTGTGGTGCCCAGAAAGCTGCCCCAAAGCAGGGTTTGGCCCTATTTCTCTGTCCCATGTGGAAAAAAGCCTGGGAAAGGCCACTTTGCTCTGGTTTTCAGTCCTAATAGTGTGGCACTGGCTGGAGGAAGGCTTGTCCAGAGTTGAAAAAATTTGCAGACTTTCCCCCCCCTCTTCCAGCACTGTCACAGCCAAGCATCTCTCCATTGAAGTTTACTTAAAGGTGTAATAAAATTTCCCAACTGGAAAAATCTTTATGTGGATGGTTCGCACTGTTTAAAGGAAGAAGCCTATAAAGATAAAGCCTGTCCTGCCCGCCATCCCCCTCCCACTACCAGGGCCAGGGGCCACAGCATGGCTCTTCCCATCCAACCCAGTGGAGGATGAGCTTGTTTTTTCCCTTAAGAGAACTTTGAAGATTAAAAGGGGGAACATAAAAAAAAAAATTAAAAAAAAAAATCAGCCATTTGGAATCCTCTTCTGACGCTGCAAATACCCTCGTTAATAGATATGTCTCGTTTTGTTACCTCATTTTAATTAATCATTAAACAAAGACAGCTGCCAAATTTTGGCTCTGGCTCCCAGCCTAAAACTGTCTCGGAGCCCTTGAAAAATAGACTATTTATGGTGCCTGGGTTTAAAGCTTAAATTTCTTGTATAAACTTCACCCTTCCTAAGAACGGCGGCGCAGAGTGCATCACCGGCTGCACCCCCAGTATCCTGTGCCCCAGGTCCCCAGCCTGGTGCAAGGCAGAGGAAGAGCAGGGTTCCTCCTTGGCCACCACCCCCATGTCACTGCAGAGCCCCAGGGTGTCTCTTGGACAGACACTACCCCAGTCTACTGCCATGGCAGGTGCAGGAGGTGCCTGATTCCTCTTTCCAAGCAGAAATTAGGCTTCGGGCAGAGCATCCTGATGCCAAAGAGCATCCCTGCACCGCCCATGGCCTGCTGGAGGGCTGCAGGATATCCAGAAAAAGCAGGGAGTGGGGTGAAGAACTTCCTCCATGCTGCATCCCTGCTGCTGCTACCCCTGGGCTGGGGTTCCTGTCTCTGCTTCATGCCTATATATTCAAGGCCAGGCTTGCTGAGGCTCTGAGCAACCTGATCTAGTGCAGGATGTCCCTGCTCACTGCAGTGGGTGGCACTAGATGGCCTGTGAAGGTCCCTTCCACCCCAACACATTCTGTGGTTCTTATTTTAAAACCAAACAGCAGAACTTTGAGTCTGGCATCACAGTGTGCAGAGCTACTGGGGCTCTGGGCATCTCTGGGATGGGAACTTGGTGTTCCTCAGACACTGAAAGCTCATTTTTGTTCCTTTAGTATTTTAACTGCTGCTCAGAGAATCACGGGGACAGTCTCCAGGATGCCCCCTCACCCCAGTCCCTCGGATGCCAAAGAGGGATTGAGATGTCTCAGGGGTTTGGCTCAGTGGGGCTCAGCAGGAGGCCATGGCAGCACAGAGGGGGAGCAGCCCCAGTGCAGACATTTGGCTGGCTGTCCCCTCCAGCCCCCCTGTGCCAGGTGATGCTCAAGGAGTTGAAGTGGGGACTGTGTGTGTCCCACTGTGCTGCTGGCAGAGCAACCCACTGTCCTCATGGGGATGCCCACACTCCCCACCCCTGCACAGATTCAGTGCAGATCAATCTGCCTCTGTGTGTGATGTCACATGTCACACAGGCTGTGTCACTCTGATAAGGCAGCTCTCTGATCATCTTGCCATAGTACCCATGTCCCAATTTGGGATAATTCCCCACAGCAGCACTGGCAGGTTCTGGGCTGTGTCAGGGGGGTCACACCACTCTAAGTTCTCCCACCTACTGGGCTGGGTTGAGGAAGTGCATGAGACTGAAGGATGAGAGAGAATGGCCTCAAGTTGTGCCAAAGGAGGTCCAGATCTTACTATAGAAAAATGTTCACACTGAAATGGTTATCAAGCACTGGAACAGGCTGCCCAGAGCAGTAGTTGCCACAGCATTCCTTGAGGTACTCAAGAGATGGGCAGACACAGAGCTTAGAGATAGGGTTTGGGGATGGTTCTTGTCAGAGTTGGGTTGATGGTTGGACTTGATGATATGAAAGGTCCCTTCCATTCTATGAATCAATGCAACAATGTGCTGAAATGATCAATAAATGGTGCCTTTGCTGATGCACAGGGCACAGAATCAGCCTGGTTCCTGGGCAAGGAGGTATTCAGCCCTCTGGAGCAACTGAGATGTAAGGGCTGGGAGGAAGAACCATCCTCTGTGGTTGCTGGCTGCATCCCAAAGCCCTGGGAGATGTTTCCCACCCAGCCAGCCCAGCTCTGAGCCTGGGCTTGTCCAGTGTGGGCTGAGGTCCATGTGGCCACACTGAGGGCACAGAGGCTGCCCACAGCTGGCTCTGGGATCCACCACAGCTCCCACTGACCTGCCTCAGAGGGAAGGCAGCCAGGCTGCAGGACAGACTCCTCCAGCTGCGGCCCGGAACCCACAGCTCATATTTCAGCCGCTTGCAGCTCTCCCACTCGGGTGACACTGAACGCGTGTCACACACGCTGGAGTCATGGGCTGGCGGCCCCCTCCCGCCCACACAGCCTCAGCCCCCCGTGCTCCAGCTGCTGGGGCTAAAGTAAACTGTCTGAGAGGCAGCCGGCGCGCTGCTGCGAGCCTGGAAGGATGGGGAAGAGCAGAGACACAGCAGTCAGACAGCACAGGGCATAACCCCAGCACCAGCATGGGTGCAGGTTGCTGCCAGATCCACCCTCCTCATCCCAGTTCTTTCCAGTAAACCTCCAGGAAGCCTCTGTCCCAAGCAAAGCCCAGCACCAGTGAGTGAGCACAGAGAGCACAGCTATGGCACCATCAAGAGATTGTGGTGCCCATGGGCAAATGGGAAAGGTGGTTCATGGCACAGGCAGCAAGTGGAGAAGGCTGCAGAGACTACTAACAGCCTCCCAGTACCTGAAGGGGCTACAGGAAAGCTGGGAAGGGGCTGTTTGCCAGGGCATAGAGTGACAGAACAAGGGACAAGGATTTTAAAGTAGAGCAGGGCAGGATTAGGTGAGACATTGGGAAGAAGTGGTGGTGGGGGACTGGCACAGGTAGCCCAGAGAGGTGGTCTCCTGTACTTGGAGACATTCAAGGTCAGGCTTGCTGAGGCTTGCTGAGGCTCTGAGCAACCTGATCTAGTGCAGGATGTCCCTGCTCACTGCAGGGAGTTGGACCAGCTGGCTTTTGAAGGTCCTTTCCAATACAACACACTCTATGATTCTATGATCCTTTGCCCCTTTGCCAGCTGCAAACTTGCTCCCATGAGATTTACCCCACTGGTCACTCCATGCCATTAATATGCCCATCACCTGGAGCTGAGCTGCAGTGGGTGCTGTCAGCTTCCAGAGCCCTCAAAAGAAACCCACACTGTGTGAAGCTGTCAGTGAAGAATTCACCCTCTGGTCCCTGCTGTTTCCAGCCTCCTGCCAGCACCAGCTGCTGCCACACCACTAACATGCAGGTTGCTCTTCAAAAGCCCCCATCTCACTGTCCGGAGCTTCCTCTCCTCCCTTCACCCTGACACAGAAGGGTCATATCCCACCTGAGCTCTTGTGGCAGAGCTATTTTGAGGACCTTCCAATGTGAAGACCTTCCAGTGAAAACTGAAATGTCCCCCATCAGCAGTGGCTGCAGGAACAGCAGAGAGCTTGGAGAAGGATGCCCCGAGCAGACTGTTAACCCCGAACCCTAACGATGACAGCCTGAATAACAATACCTGTATTTTACAGCCCATTACTACAGAAACTTCTCTACTTCTCAAAAATGTTGCCTTTTCCTTTTGCATCCTTGTTGTTTTCAAAGGGACTGTCTGTGCATTTCAGTAGGAATCAGGGACCTAAATGTCGCCAGGGTGTGTGTGTGAGGACAGGCTGAAGGAGTTGGGGTTGTTCAGAAGAGAGGGCTCAGAGGGACCTCATAGGAGCTTCTCAATATTGAAGGGGCCTACAGAAAGGACTTTTTAAATAAGATATGTAGTGGCAGGACTGGGAATAATGGATGTAAATTGGAAGAGAGGAGATTTAGGCTGGATATAAGAAAGAAATTCTTTATGGTGAGGGTTGTGAGGCACTGGAAGAGGTTGCCCAGAGAGGCTGTGGATGCCCTCTCAATCCCTGGAGGCGTTTAAGGCCAGGCTGGATGAGGCACTGAGCAACCAGATCTAGTGGGAGGTGTCCCTGACCATGGCAGTGGGGTTGGAACTAGATGATCTTTAAGGTCCCTTCCAGCCCAAACCATTCTATGAATCTATCTCCTGCTCTTAAAGAACATTTTCTGGACTGAACCTCTGTCTTGTCCAAACTCCCTGTGAGCAAACCTCTCTTGGGCAGAGTTTCTGGATTCGGTGTGAAACTACCTTCCGTGGTGCCTGTCAGATTGCTGGTGCAGACCCTTTAGGATCTCTGGTTTAGGTCTCTCCCAAACCAGAAGCTGCTTTGCCAAGAGGGCTCTGCTGACAAGCTGCCACATAAACGAACCTGGAGGGGGCCCAGGATTTATGGAGGAGCTGGAGAAGGGCTGGGGGAGATCCCCCCCACTCCATCTGTCTGCCCGGCCAGCGGCTTCTGCACAGACTGAAGAGACGTGTTTGTTAGTACGAGCAGCAGGTTCGCCGGCGGGTGAGTTTACAGCAAGGCAGATATAAATAAATAGAAGAAAAAGGATTTTCCCTGCACAGGGGAGGGTGTCCTGCTGACCAGGGAAGACACGAGACACTAGAGGGTTTTTCTTTTCTTCAAGGGAGCTTCCGCTGGCATCAAAAAACTCACAGAGCTTTGTTTGTATTTTCTAGGGGCAAAAGGTGAAGATTTGGAGCAGAGGAAGGGAAACTTCCACCAGCAGCATCCTCAGTGCAAAGCACAGCAGTGACATCGTGGACACAGAGGAGTGGATGCCATTCCCCTCTTTCTCAGTTAAGAGAAAGCAGCAGGGAGAGGATGTGTAGGGCAGAAGAGGTGCAAAGAGCACAGGCAGGGAGCCTTTGGGGTGTTGATGGGGAAAAGAGGAACACCCCAAGGAGAGCCATCAACTGTTGTGCTGCTCCTGTGATCAGAAAATATTATTTAGCCCAAGTGATGAGGGCTGCACCTAGGAAGACCTCCTCTCCATCCAGGTACCCTTCCTGACAGCAAGAACCCTCAAACATCCAGGCTTAAGCCAGGAACTGAGATTAAAAATGGGCACTGTTAGTAGTGTCACAGGCTACAGTGACACTGCTTACCCCAGCTCAGCTGTGTGTGGCAGTCAGGGCTGGCCTAAACCCCAAAAGAGGGAGTTCATAGGTGATGATTTTAGGGCTCTGATGCATAAGGGATGTCAGAGGAGATTTGGCAGCAGCTCATTCTTCAGTCCCAAGGATCAAATCTTGAAACATCAAATCCTTTGGGTCCTGCTGATGCAGTGAACATGGTAAAGAGCTGTAGCATTTCTGAGGTTGAGGTTGTGTCCCCAGGAGACAGGGGAGGAGGGTGTGAAAGCATCTCTTTCCTTTCCCCACTCAGTGGTGTCCCCCAAAACTGCCCTTTGATCATACCCAAGTCCTTCCATGGGCATGAGGGGCTGTAGATTGGGGGCTGTTGAGGCTGCATGGGCATATGTGTGTCTTGTACCTCAAAAACCAGCAAAGAGAGCCTGATCCAGGGGTGTCAGTGCAGAGGACCCCCCTGGAGGCACAGCCATGGCTTTCTGTACTGGGTTTCACAGTGGGTTTGTGCCACACTGTGCCACAGTTACCAGCCTGAGGACTGTGATGGTTCTGCTCGAGCTGACAGACCTCTGGAAATCATAGAATGTGTTGAGCTGGAAGAGACCATCAGAAGCCATCCACTCCAACCCCCTGCAGGGACAGGAGCATCCTGCCCTAGATCACGTTGCTCAGAGCCTCAGCAAGCCTGGCCTTGGTTGTCCCCAGGGAAGGGTCCTCCACCACCTCTCCGGGCAACCTGGGCCAGTGTTCCTGGAAGTGCCAGGAATTCATAAAACCCTTCACTGCTGAGTTACCCAGGGATCAAAACTTGGCGTACCTCTGGCCAGTCCAGACACTGGGACATGCATGAGCCGTGTTTATGTTCACACAACCCCGGGGGCACTTTGGAGCCTCAAGTAAACCTATTTCTCTGCTTCTCCAGACTGGCCTCACTGGGCAATGGATGTCTGGCTCTAGGGTGCCAAGGGAATAGATGTACAGCTCTAGGGTGCCAGGGCAATGGATGTCCGGCTCTAGGGTGTCCAGGGGAATAGATGTCGTCTCTAGGGCGCCCATGGCAATGGATGTCTGTATCTAGGGTGACAGGGCAATGGATGTCTGGATCTAGGGTGCCAGGGGAGTAGATGTGCGGCTCTAGGGTGCCAGGGCAATGGATATACGGCTCTGGTTCTGGCAGGGCATTTCCCTGCCTCCCGGCGGGGTTCCTACCCTTTTCCTGCCTGCCCGGTTCGGGCTATTCCAGCCGGTCCCGGCGGAGACCCGTGAGGGGTCACGGGGAGAGGAGGTCGCGCAGGAGGTGGTGGAACCGCAGCACATGGTCCGAGCTGAGCTCGGCCGGGGCTCATGGAGGGGTCCATGTGCCCTCCCTCCGCCCCGGGACGGATGTCCGGTGCCTCCCAAGCTCGTCCCCTGCCGGCAGGGCCGGGGGCGAGGGGAGGCAGGTGAGGGGGTACAGGGGAAGCCACCGCTGCCGCTTCAGCTCTCCAGCACCCGGGCCCGGGAGGCTCCTCCTCTTCTTTAACCCTTCCTTAACCCTCCGAGCCCGCGGGGCCGGGGATTACAACCCGGGGGCGACCACTAAACCCTGGGCCGGGGGTGTGTGGGGAAGAGCCCCTTGGCGCCGGGCAGACACCGGGTTTGCACCGTTCCGTCCCCGGGGGGGATCACCGGGGGAGGGGGTAAG
>VZTY01020189.1:62115-109521 GCA_013400935.1 Turnix velox
GGCCCGGCCAGCCCCCGGCCTCTCCTCCTCCCCCACCTCGGCGGGCTGCAAGAAGTTAATTTATTTTTGGAAAAGCCGCTCTGAGTTTGTCTTAATTCCACCCGCACCAGCTCCTTTCGCTCTATTTTAAACCAGTCCTCACTCCGCTTCCAGTTTATAAAAACAATCTCCGCGCCCTGATAAAGGCAGCCCCAAGCCACGGAGAGAGCCGGGAGTCCCCAAAAGCCGCAGCATCTCCTTCCTCCGAGCCCAGCCCAGGAGTTCGCAGGTAATTTAAAGCTTCCTACTTTGTGTTCTTCCAGCTGCTTTTCTCCCCAGTAGTACCGGTTGTGCCTGGAGATGCCACTTTTAGGGTGACAAAGCGTGGTTGCTCAGTGGTCAGACATTGCTGATCCCTTATAGGGCTCTTTGGTGGGACCTTGGTGGCCACCATAAGGCCCAGCACTACAGCACAGACCTGTGGGATCATGGCAATTGGTCTGAGACGAGAACGCTTTGAGTGCATCAGGCAGCTGTGATGGAGGGGATGCTGTTTTTGGGCAGGGTGGATGATGGTGAAGGGCCGTGTGAGGTCCCACAAGGCTGTGGAAGTCGCTCTGATCCCCCCAACCCATCCGGTGCAGAGGACACCTTCCCATCAGCTAGGCCATGTGGTGTCACCTTGCTCCTGTCCCCTTCACTTTGGTATCATCAAGGCTTCCTTAACTGTGGAGGGTCCTTTTGGTTGCACTCAATGCTCCGCCGCCAGATGCCACTTCTCCGTGGTGACTCACCAGTACGACCCACTAAAAAAATTTTAAAAAAGTTTAGGAAAAAGCTTCCCGGCATCGCTGGTGCTTAAAAATCCCGGGCATTTCTGCACCGCTTTTGTTTCGTTGCAAACCCCTGCCAGTCACCAACCTCTGATGTCATTTGTCGAGCACTGGGAGCTCAGGGGAGGTTTTTTTTTCCAAGCTTTCTGGGGTTGTAGGGCTATCGCTTTCCCAGCACTGCACTGGCAGCCCCAAACGGGGCCATTTCCAGGGGTTTGACTGCGTGGGAGTGGCACAGTTGTGTTCCCTTTCCTTGCAGGCTGTCACCCAGTGCTGCCCTTGGGCAAACTGGGGTTTTGGAAAAGGGCTGAGGGCTGAAGTTTTAGTGCCACATCTCAAAAATCCCCCTTTCCTGAGATCCATCTTAGTCGTGTTGACATTTCCCTGTTGCCTATGGATGGAACATGCATCATTTCTGCTTTATGTGGGAAAAAAACCCCAAATGGGAAAACAATTAAAGGTGTTTTTTAGATTTTTTTAAGGAATTCATGACCTGATCTCTGCTGCAAATGTAGTTTGGCAGGTGATGTCAGTGACCCCATGTCCCCCCTCTGCCCCATGGTGCTGTTGCTGTATTGAGGTGGACAGTGGGCAGGGGAAGGGACATGTGGTTGTTGTGAGGAGTGTCCGAGCTAAAAATAGTTTTCCTCTCGTGCTCCATCTGAATGGGCAGCCACATATGACTGTACATGGATTTGTCTGATAGTCCTGTTTCAGTGTAAGAGACAAAATATCTTAGTTATGGCTTTGTTCTTCAGCTAACAATGGGTAGCTAAAAATATCCAACTTTGTTCCACTCAATAAAGTTTTCTCAAGGGGAGACACTAACACTACATTTTTTGCCAGATCCATGCAAAACACAGCCAAAGAAAATGCACATTTTTGCCAACAGCTTTTTCATAAAATGTGTGACTTGCAGAAGGCTCCCTCCACGCTGTTGTGTGAGCTGCTCTGTGCTGTGCAGAGTTCTGCTCCCTGCAGCAGCTAAGGAGGGCAGGAGACATGGCCTCCTCCTCTTCCTCCTCCTCCTCCTCCTCCTCCTCCTCCTCCTCTTCCTCCTCCTCCTCATCCTCATCCTCATCCTCATCCACCTCCTTGCAGCTCCAGCAGAACCCTTGGCTTGGTGGGCATGGAGGGATACTGCCTGCTGGTGCCTGGCAGGGGGGGTGCCCCAGTGCTGCCAGTGGCAGCTGGCTGGTGGTCGCTGTGGTCTCCTTCCCAATTCCCTTACTTCCCATTTCATGGCAGCTGGGGCTGGAGGCCAGCCAAGCCAGCCAGGTCCTGCTGTGCAAGCTCCTTGCTGGTGTTAAAGGCCTGGCAGGGCTGTCACAACACACACACAGCCTGACAGCCAAGAGGAAACCAGCAGAGACCTCACTGGGCTGGCACAATCCCCACTGTGAGGGAAGAGATGGGTTCTCCTGCACCCACCCCTGCCTCCAGATAATACCACTGCTGCCTCCCTGGTGTCTTCTCTCTGGCTACATCCAGATGGCTGTTACTGCAGTCAGGGTCAGAGAGACAGGAGACACTATCCCAGAGAGGTGGTGGAGGCCCCATCCCTGGGCGTATTCAAGGCCAGGCTTGATGAGGGTCTTACAACCCAACACATTCTATGGGACCAGTCTCATCCTTTATACTTGATGGAGACAACCTGCTCAGGTTATGAGGAGTGTTTCCTTTGTGTCTGGTGCTTTGCAGCCATGGGCAGAGTAGATCTTCTTTCCATGTCCCCTTCCTATGTCCAGGCTGTTTTGGATGAGTGAACAACCCCTCAGTTTCCAGCAGCCACTTCTCTTTCTTGTTTAGAAGTGCCCAGGCTCAGCTGAAGCTGGTTTTCTACAGGGTGTCTCTGCTTGGCTTGTGGCCACCTTGGCAGGCAGGTAGGAACATTTCAGAAGAACAGAGAAGGTTTGTTATGGAGTCTCCTGTGCCATGAGCACAAAGGAGCTCTCGAGGCTCTAGTGAGATAAAGGCAGAAGTAGTTTTGGAGAGGAGCACTGTGGAGGTCACCAGTGAAGAATGGATTCATGTAAGAGCTGGTGGAGCTGCTTTGATGCCAATAAGCAACTGAAATCTCTGATGGAGGTGGGACACAGCCAGAGAAATGGACCAGGGGACACTGTAAGGCTGTTGTGACTGAAGAAGAGTGTCCCTCTACCTGTCTGGTTGCCCCCACCTATGCCCTGCAGGACCTGTCTCCTGTGTGGAAGGCTGAACTCCAAGGTGTGCTGCCTGCCCTGGGTGGACAAGTGTGTTTTCTGAGAAGAAGAGGCCGCCTGAGGTGATTCATGCAGTGTTTGCTGCTGCAGCACTCCTGGAATGTCCCTGCTTTATTTCTTGGCCTGTTACTGGGTAGTAGAGGGTAAAGAGATCCAGCTCCTGCTCTTGGGCTGGGGATATGGGCACACCCCAAGAGTCAGGGGTGCCTTGGACCAGGAGAGCAAACACAGGACAGAGCTTCTTGTGCTGAGGGACAGGACCTACTGGGGTCTTGTTCTACCAGATGAGACACATTTGTGACAGGGCTGTCAGTTACCTTCCCACTTAGCTTTGGGCTCCCTGCAGGCTGTTTTGTGTGTCCCTCGGCTTTGGCTGTTGAGTGCAGACAGTTTGCAGATGGTCTCTTGCTTCTGGAGAAGCTCAGTGATGTTACACAGCTCATTTATTAATAGAAGGATTAATTTAAAATCTCAATTAAATATATTAACATTTTCTGTACTCCAAAGTGTGACCATGAAAGTGATCTGCTCTATAGAGGAAATAGCCTCAAGGTGTGCCAAAGAGAGATTGAGATTAGATATTAGGAAAAAAAATTACATAGAAAAGGTTGGCAAGATTTGGAACAAGGAGGGGGTTGAGGCTCCATTCCTAGAGGAATTTAAGAGAAGAGCAGACACATAAAGTTCAGAAATAAGGTTTAGGGGTGATTTTTGTCAGAGTTGGGTTGATGGTTGGACTCAATAATCTGAAAAGTCCCTTCATACCTGTGCCATTCTGTGGTTGGGGACATTGCTCATCGTGCTGGCAGCATTATCCAGGGAAGGGGGACATACATCCGCCTTTAGCTCCATATTGTGACTCATGTTGATTTATGTCCAAGCCTCGAGCCAAAAATACACCCTGCTAGCATGGGCACTGTTGGAACACATGCAGGGGCCTTATCTGTCCCCAGGGGCTTCCTGACTCCGGACCTCATGGTGAGGGTGTGATAGCCACAAACACCCTCAGGAACGGGGCCATGTCTTCAATTTGAACTTCAGGGTATGGGATCTTGTGCCACTCCTGCAGGACTGGTGGTGCAATGCTTCATGCTTTGGGGGAAGTTCCTCCCCTCCAGGAAGAGCTGTGCCTAATGGAGAGTGAGCAGCCCCCCTGGTGAGTTGTTTGAACTGAGATGTTTGCTCATTGTACAGTGTAGTTCCTGGTGTCAACTGGTGGGGCATCCCCAGTGGGCCTGCAGATGTGTGATGAAGGGCAGAGCTGGGAAGAAGTTGCATGAACTAAAATAAACTGAAATAAAATCACACTGTCACAGGCTGACCAGAAAGGTGATGGAGTCTCCATCCCTGGAGACATCCAAGGCCAGGCTTGCAGAGCAACCTGATCTAGTGCAGGATGTCCCTGCTCACTGCAGGGGGTGGCACTAGATGATCTTTGAAAGTTCCTTCCAATCCAACACATTCTGTGATCCAGGGTAACATGAGCAGGATTTGCTACCCATCCCTCATACTGGCCAGGGTCTAGCCCAGCCTGGGACACTCCAACCCCATGGGGTCCTCTGGGTCAGTCCCAGCATTGCCCACTGCAGGCAGCAGTAGACCTTGTGGTGCCAAAAGCCACTTTTTGGGGGACCCATGACAGCTCTGCACTCAACCCACTCAACCCACTGAGACTGTCACTAGTGTCACCAGTGCCCAGGGAGGCTCCTCACTGCCTGTCCCCAAGGGCTCTGCTCTGATGGGAGAGAAGATGCCATGTTGGTGTTTTGTGTCTCACTGGGCACCATCCAGCTCACAAGCAGGCTCTGACCTCTAATGGGGAAACTTGCCTGTGTCTTTTTGCGTGTTACCAGTGAGAATGGTGTCCAGTCTGCCTGACAGTCTTCATTCCCACTTAACATCTGGAACACACCATTAGCTGCTCTAACCCTTTACCTACAGGGGGGTCTACAGAAAGGCAGGGGTGGGACTTTTTAATAGGATATGTGATGGAAGGACTAGAAATAATGGATGTAAATTGGAAGAGGGGAGATTCAGGCTAGATATAAGAAAGAAGTTCTTCACAGTGAGGGTAGTGAAGCACTGGAACAGGTTGCCCAAAGAGGCTGTGGATGCCCCCTCCATGTTGGTGTTTTAGGCCAGGGTGGACAAGGCACTGAGCAACCTGATGTAGTGGGAGGTGTCCCTGCCTATGGCAGGAGGGTTGGAACTTGATGATCTTTAAGGTCCCTTCCAAACTAATCTGTGATTGTGTGTTATGTTTCAGACCTCCAAAGGCCAATCCATCACCACATGGTGCCGTAGCCAGTGGAGGGGAAGAAAGCAAAGTGTCTGTGGCCTGTGGGAGTGACAGTCTGGAGCTTCTTGGCTCTTGGCATGAGATTGGGAGCAATAGGGTGTTGCTCTTCCCACAGTGCATTACATCGTGTTACTCCAAAGTGGGTTTTGCAACTGGAAAACCGCATTTCTGGAAGCTGAATTGCTAGTGAGGTAGGATAAAGGATCAGGAAGCTGAGCTGTGCATCTTGCCATAGGAGCTCTTTTCAAGACATTCCCCCCAAGGGCTTGCTGAAGTGCAGAGAGAGCTGGGGATGAAAGAGCTGGGGAGAGCACATGGACCCAATTGGGTGTGGATGCAGATCCAACACATGGCTGTGCGTGATGTTCCCTATCTGCACTGCAGGCTGGGCCAATAAATCACAGCCGATCACTGGGAGAAGGGTCTGTCAGAGCAGGTCATTTTGCAGGGCTTTGACATCGGCCAGCCAGCTGCTGGACGGGGCATATGGAGTTTAACTACCAGCAGCAGCAAGCATGCTTGGGTCCAACAGCTTGTTTTGCACGAGGAACAATAACAGGCATTTGCAGTTTGTCGGAGGGTGACAATGCCATGTGGGCTTTGCTCTCAGCTCAGGAAATATTCCTGGGAAAGTCTTTTCCCTCCCAGTGTTAGGAGAAGGAGTTTGACTCCTTTCTGAAGTGGGATAAAGAATAATAACTCCCCAGAGATGCAGCAAATGCTGTGAAACAGCCTCACAGAGCTGTGAGCTCCAGCTCAAAGGACCCCACTGTGTTCTGTCCCTGGAAAACTCTCGGGGTCTTGTTTCTGCTCAGCAAACAGCACGTAGGCATCTCCACCAGCGGCTGTCATCACCACCCCTACGAGCTGTGCCAGCATGTTGTTGGGAGTCCCCAGGCTCCAGGCTGACAAATTGCTCCCTCCCCAGAGATCTCCTCCCTCTGCTGCAGGAGCCACGTGCAGAAAGGGTTTCCCTTCTCCTGGTGTTTCTGTGGTGGGCAGCAAAGGGCAGGAGTGACTGCAGATAGCTCACAGAGTAACAAACTGCTGCTCCTCAAGTCCCACTGTTGAGTTCAAAGGACACAAGTGCCCTTTAACTGCTTGAGAAATCCTTCATGCCATTGCTTGCATATTCCTCTGCCACTGCTCCTACCTCCCATTTCTCTGGGGCTTTTTTGTAAGGTGACTCCAGTCCTGTGTCCCATCAACCTCCAATGTCAAGTCTGGCAGAGCATCCCAGATCATCTGGGATGGAGATGTAAAATAGATATAAGGGATAATTTTTTTGCTATGATGAGGGTGACCCCGTGGCTCAGGCTGCCCCTTGGCTTAACAGGGTCACATCTAGGCTTAACAGGGTCCTAGAGGTTGGATGATGTTGTTGCATGGGACTCTCATCATCCCAGAGTTCTGTCCTGCTGCCATGCTGCATCTTCAGGGATGTGCAGTAGGAAAAGGTGGACACGTGGCCTTTCAGAATGATTTCTAAACACACTCCTTAATTCAGTTTGAAGAAGGAGGATACCAAAAATATATAGATGTCAAGCAGCAGTGCCATCTTGGGTTTCATCTTGTGGAAATTCTGCTAGTTCAAAGCTCAGTCTGTCTCTGCAGAGCTGTGGAGAACAGCAGAGGCAACAATGGCCCATAGTTGCTGCCTGGAGATGTATCTAGTGACTTGGAGGAACTTTGCTTTGGCACAGGCTGTTCAGGGGGGTGATGGAGTCTCTGTCTCTGGAGACATTACTAGCCTGCCTGGATATGTTCCTGCACGACCTGCTCTGGGTCACCCTGCCCTAGCAGAGAATTGGACTGGGGGATCTCCAGAGGACCCTTCCAACCCCAGCCAGTCTGGGATTCTGTGAGCTGCACAGATCAGCTCCTGAGTCCAAGGCTTTGCTTGTGTGGGCTGAGCAGGGAGCAGACAGCAGTGAAGTCTGTAGAGGCCATGGGTACAGCACAATTACAGAATCACAGAATATCAGGGATTGGAAGGGACCTTCAGAGATCATCTAGTCCAATCTCCCTGCTAGAGCAGGAACACCTGGACCAGGTCACACAGGAACTCATCCAGATGGGTTTTGGATGTCTCCAGAGAAGGAAACTCCCCAACCTCTCTGGGCAGTATGTTCCAGTTTCTGTTACCCTCACTGTGAAAAAGTTTTTTCTTCCATTTCTCTGGAACCTCTTATGTTCCAGCTTGTACCCATTTCCCCTTGTCCTATCATTAGGTCACCTGGGAAAAGGGACAGGCAGATGGGCTGCTCAGAGAGGAGCTTCATTCAGCTCAGCTCTGGGTGCAGGAGGTGACCTGTTGCTGCCAGCGGGGCACAAGGGGCTCTGTTAATGCTGGGATGGAAGGAGTGCAGTGAGGAGTGATGCTCAGAGCCGTTAACACACAGCTCATGGACAGACCTAGGGAAAGAGATAAGGATGTCTCAGCCAGGAGTGGGAGGCAGCAACTCTCTGGAGACGAGCAGGATGTGCCAAGAGCCCTGGGTTTGTACATCCAGCCTTGACGATAAGCCGGTGCAGGCTCTTCCGTTGGGGATTTTCACCCCTGCAGAGGATTTGGTGGTATCTGCATTGCCTTCACTGGGACCATCTGACTGCAGCACGCACGCTCTGCCTGCCCAGCTCCCCGGCCATTTGTCACTGAGAAATTTAACTTTCTGAGGCCTGCAAGCTTGCTAAGAATAAACTTAATAAATTAGTGAGCATATTTAAAGTGCACCACTGCTGGCTGATCTGGCATTTTAATCTACTTGTGAAGCTATCCAGAGTGTTTGCTCAGCGTGTGGCCAAGTTCTGAAATATTTGCATGCTGCTATTGTCAGTACATCTTCTGACCCTTTGCAAAAGGATGGCAGGAGGAGTGAATTTATAAGAATCTTCCACTGGCAAAGGTAGCATAGTCGTTCCTGCTAACACAGTCTAGAATTATCTCCCTGAGATCATCTTCTCCTGCTGGTGGATGAGATACTATTAAACAATGCAGCTGTGGTTTATGTTCTCCAGGGCTACATATCCTCTTCAGTGACACACATTCTTTGCAGGTCAGTTGTAAAATATGTTTGATGCTGGCAAATAAGCAGCCAGAACAAACCCAAGCCTCACTTTCCACTTGGGAATGATGGCAGTTATAGGGGCAGCTTAGCCTCTCCTCCGTGAAGGCAAGTTGTCCTCCCTGTCTCCATCCTGCTTCTTCCCTGTGGCTGCAGAAGAGAGGACTCCTGCATGCCATACAAGGGCCACACAGCTGTGTGCAGGGCTCCAGGAGCCTCCTCTCATCCTCCATCTTCTTGCAGTCCTGTAGATAATTTGTAGCTGTGAGGGGGTGAGCCCCTGGCCCAGGCTGCCCAGAGAAGCTGAGGCTGCCCCATTGCTGGAGGAGTTCAAGGCCACGTTGGACCATGCCTTGGAGCAACCTGGGCTGGTGGGAGGTGTCCCTGCCCAGGGCAGGGGGGTGGAACCAGATGATTTTTGAAGTTTCTTCAAATCATTCTGTGATTCTGTGATAATGGCTCCATCATAGGCTAGCTTCTCTGCAAGCAGCTTTCTTCCAGCAGCTCATGAGGGTTCACAAAGCTTCAGTGAGATGAAACAAGAGGCCCTTGGCTCTCCATAGCCATGATTTGGTTTCTTTCTGTGATCATCTCTATGCTTTGATCTGCACCTAGTGCAGCCTCTGTCTCTGCAGTCCTTACACAGCTCCTGGAGTTGCCTTCACTGTCAGCAGCACACAGAGATTGCCAGTTGCTGGGGAGGGCCATGGTTCTCCTAGCATGGAAAAGACTTCAGGGTTTATCAGGGAACTCAGGAGCCTCTGTCCACTCTTTCACTGCACAGAAGCTGGCATTTTAAACTATGCAACACCCACCTGATTCTAGGCATCTTTGTTTAGACACCATTTAAGCATAAAATGAATTGCTTCCTAAACACCACTAACTACAAAAGCCATATATGCTCACCCAGATGAATCCAAAGGATGGTTCCCATCCTTGTCAGTATTTAGAGATCAGAGTGTCCTTTCAGGCTCTTTATTCCTTCTAGAATTGACCACAAAGGACCCTTCATGTTGGAGGCTTGTTCAACACCCCTGAGTCCAGCAAGTGACACAGTTCCACCACAAGACAATGGGTCTCACAGTGTTCACCTGTGGCTTGAAGGCTGCTGGGGCAAGGAAGTCCTAAAGAGGCAAAGGACTTGAAGGAGGAAAGGTCTAAGAAATGGAAATAAGGGGTTTTTATTTTGAATAAAACTTGTTTCCAGGAAGAATGCCCAAGTTGAAGCTTTTGCTCATGGTGAGATGTGACTGAACAGGAGCAGTGGAACTTGGGCCCTGCTTTTTAGTGTGAGCAGAGTCAGTAATAACAGGGATGATTTTATTTTCAGAGTTCCTTTCCATCATTGCTTGGATTAAAAAGCCTTCAAATATCTTTGTGTTGATCTTGTCCGGTTCCCAGGTATGATCTGAGCCCAGATCTATTCCTGCTTGAATCAGAGCAAGCAGCTAAGCATGATGTAACATTTGCTAACAATGGAGATTCCCACACTGCTGTAGCCAATTACTCAGTGGTTAATTACTCTTCCTGGTATCTCAGTAAGCATTGTGCCACATTGCTAGTTCCAATTTGCTTACCTTCAACTTTTGGACCTTGCATCCTAGTCTGCATCTGTCTGCAAGGCTGGAGAGCCTTCTCAAGGAAATACTTATGCAGTAGATACTTCAGCACCTATGTTTTGGCAAGAGGAGTAGATAATCTCACTGCAAGCTTGGTTCTCCTTAATTATCTTTTCTTCAGTCTCTTAACAGAGTGCCAGAACCAGGTGCTGGGTGGACACAGGCACAAAAACCCAGGGCAGTGCAGTTTCTCTTCTGCTCCTGGAGGCTGATGTTCAGGTGTCTTGGTGACTTTTTGGCCACCTTCATGAATGAGGAAGGTACTGCCAACTCAAGCTCTCCCCAACTCTCCAGGCTCTCATAGAATCATAGAATCATTTGGGTTGGAAGGGACCTTAAAGATTGTCAAGTTCCAACCCCCCTGCCATAGGCAGGGACACCTCCCACTTGTGCCTTGTCCAGCCTGGTCTTGAACACCTCCAGAGAGTGGGCATCCACAACCTCTCTGGGCAACCTCTTCCAGTGCTTCACCACCCTCACTGTAAAGAGTTTCTTTCTTATGTCTAGTCTAAATCTACCCCCTTCCAATTTACATCCATTGTTTCTAGTCCTCCCACCCGATATCATATTAAAAAGTCCTTCCCCTGCCTTTCTGTAGGACCCCTTCAGGTACCGATAAGTTACTCTGAGGTCCCCTCTGAGCCATCTCTTCTCCAGGCTGAACAACCCCAACTCCTTCAGCCTGTCCTCATAGGGCAGTTGCTCCAGCCCTTTGACCATCTTCGTGGCCCTCCTCTGGACCTGCTCCAACAGCTCAATGTCCTTCCTGTCTTGAGGACTCCAGAACTGGACACAATACTCCAGGTGGGGTCTCACCAGTGCCGAGTAGAGGGGCAACTCATAGTCACCTCTTCCCAGGACAGAGCACCCTGCCTTGTACGTGTGGCTGGTGATCTGCATTCTTGTTCCCTGGATCTATGACTATATTTGGCTAAATTAACTATCTGCTTGTGCCCAATTTAACCAGGAACATGGGCCATTCTGCAGCTCTGAGCTGGCTTCTTCTCTCTTTCCTGCTCTCACAATCTCAGTGTCATCAGCAACTTTACTACAGATGATTTAATTTTTTTTTTTTTGCAGATCATTGATAAAAATGTTGAAAAGTGTGGGGCCAAGAGCCGAACCCTGGGGAACTCCTCTAAATCCCCCCCCTGCTGGGTGAGGAGTTCCCATTTACAACTGCATCTGAGACACATCACCCAGCCAGCTCTTAATCCTTTTAATATGTGCCATCTTGGTTGTGTATTGTTCTGGTTTCTTAATCAAAAATGTCATACAAGACCAAGTCAGTTGCTTTGCAGAAGTCTTAAGTGTATTACACCACCAATATTATTTTTATCAATCAAATTTATAGTCTCAGGAAAAAAGATGAATCTTAGTTTGACGTGTTCTACTTTCCATAGGTCTATGTGAATTAGCATTAATCATATTTATTTTATTTAAATCTCCATCTGCATCCTATTGTAGCCTTTGGAGGTGAGTGCTCAGAGCTGGTCCAGGCTGATGGCCCTAACTGTCTGGTCCAACCAAATACTTCAATAAACATTGGCAATCACCAGCTTTCCTCTGCTGCTGTTGATCCACATCCATCCAGAGACAGACTATCCCAAGCAGCAGCTCTAGAAGAGCTATATTTGTTCCTTTTATATCAGGAGAAATCACTTTTCATTAGCTTCAGGTTCACAGCCCATACGTTGTCCTCAGCCTCTTGGCTTGCCTTGTCAGATTCTTTGACAGCTTCTCACTTCTCATTCCTTATTATCAGTTTCCACTTTTCTTAAGTTATATATGGTTTTCTTATTTTTCACAGTTGTCTTCACTTCCCCTTCAAGCCAGAGCTGTCTTTCTTTGCAGCCGACGTTCCCTTCTCCCTTGATTGTGGGATTGTGGTTCTGGGGCAACACGTAAAATGTTTCTCAACAATTCCCACTTAGCATTCACGTTTTTCTGATTAAATTCCTTCTCCCAATTGATTCCCTCCCTAATTGTTTTCAGCTCTGCTAGGCTGAATCTTTTTAGCATTAAGTGTATGTATTTTCAGCACAGGGCTTCACTTTAAATATTCACTTTATTGTCATTTTCCTTTTCAGTTAAATCAAATAAAACCCTGACTCTCTTAGACGTTTGGCATGTGTTTTAGGGTCACAGAACTGGGAAATGGAAATTGTTCCTGAGAAAAGCTGTTTTCATGAGTTGTTTTTTACAAAATACATATTAATCTGAATAAAATGAGGCTTGTCTAAAATCCAGCAGCATGAAAATGGCATTGTCCCTCTTTTGGCAACTGAAAACTGAGACATTTCATCCAAAACTTTTTTTTTGATTTTCCAAATTTCCCCAACAGTTTGACTTTGGCAGCTAAAATGAGACACTCTGTAATCACTTTGGGGGTTGTTCAGCTTTCACTGGAAACCCAATTTCCTTTTTCCCTTCTTTTTTTTTTTTTTTTGTAGGAAATGCACAATTTCCTTCTGAAGTTGTGAATTTTATGTCCAAACTACCACATTTCATTGACAGAGCATTTGAGCCAGCAGTTGTGAGTCATTCTCTGGATGATGCCTGCAGGTGAAAGGTCTCAACCCAGCTCACAACAGGAATCCTGTGCCCAGAAGCAGGTCTCACCATTAACTCTTACTCTGAGGTAATGGTGCAACTGGTGACTGTCTTTTTCCTTGCCCGGAGAGAGGAAAACAGTGCTGGGCAGCTGTAGCTGGTCAAGCAGCTGAACAACCCCATGTACTGTGGAGAGAACTCATTCATTCCCATGGGAAGTGAGTGAGGACTAGCTGGGGAGAAGATTCTAGACCTCCCTCTGCACCTTCCCTGCTTTACAAGTGGTGCATGCAAGGGAAAAGGCTACTTCAAAGAGGTTTCATACAGCAATACTGCTGTGTGAAGAGAAAGCAGGAGGAGGTAGGTGGCCATCAACAGGCCACTGGAGGCACAGTCCTGCCCAAAACCCACAGACAACCATAGAGAGCAGAAGAGGGGACTGGCTGGGACTGGGTCTCTGCTGACTCACCTGAGGTTTTTAGATGATGATGAGGTGAGGAAATCTCAGCACAGTCCCTGTTTGTGCACCTTCTCATAGGACACTTTAGTCTCATGGAGCCTTTCCCTCACCTNATTCTAGACCTCCCTCTGCACCTTCCCTGCTTTACAAGCCCAATGTCACGCTCAACAGGGTGCCCCAAAGAGGTTTCATACAGCAATACTGCTGTGTGAAGAGAAAGCAGGAGGAGGTAGGTGGCCATCAACAGGCCACTGGAGGCACAGTCCTGCCCAAAACCCACAGACAACCATAGAGAGCAGAAGAGGGGACTGGCTGGGACTGGGTCTCTGCTGACTCACCTGAGGTTTTTAGATGATGATGAGGTGAGGAAATCTCAGCACAGTCCCTGTTTGTGCACCTTCTCATAGGACACTTTAGTCTCATGGAGCCTTTCCCTCACCTTCCTCTGGCTCAGAGCCCAGAGTAAGCTCAGCTCTGTGTCTGCCTTGGCCCTGCCCAGCCGTGGCACCCTGCCTCCTGGAGGTAAGGTTACAGGAGTTGAGTGTTTCATTCTCATGAGTCACTTTTTCATTCACACACTAAGTATTTGCAGAACTATTTACTGTCTTTCAAGCTCCTTCTTCTTTGACCTCTGCAGAGCATCCCGGAATCTCTCATCTGCTCATTCTTGCAGGCAACGTCTGCTTGAGAAAAAGCTTTTTATTTTTACAACAAGGTACCAGGTTTTGAATTAAAGCCTTCTTGCTGAAAGCAAATCTGCTGCATTCCCAGCCAAGTTGGTCCAGTGGGCCAATAGTGCTGTGTGTTAAAAGTGCATTGCATACTTCTGCCTAGATCCTGGATTTTGCCTGCCAGATTAGAGAGCTCTCTGCCAGAGAGGTCTCCCTCCCACGCTGGTGTTGCTGGATAAGTGGAGACGCTCATGCTTGCCTGCAGAAAAGCAAGCCCATTATTCCTGAGAGAGCTCCTGGTTTTCTCCAGGCTTTTCAAGCTCTATTAACACTCCCAGAGCCCAAGGCAGCCCAGGCAGGCTTCTCTCCCAACTTCCATCCTTCTATTCTTCTGCTTTCTACAAACCCCTCTACTTGGCACTGGTGAGACCCCACCTGGAGTTACTGTGTCCAGTTCTGGAGCCCTCAACACAGGAAGGACATTGAGCTATTGGAGTGGGTCCAGAAGATGGTCGAAGGACCGGAGCAGCTGCCCTATGAGGACAGGCTGAAGGAGTTGGGGTTGTTCAGCCTGGAGAAAAGAAGGCTCAGGGGGGATTTAGACTTGACATAAGAAAGAAATTCTTTACAGTCAGGGTAGTGAAGCACTGGAACAGGTTGCCCAGAGAGGTTGTGGATGCCCCCTCTCTGGAAGTGTTCAAGATCAAGCTGGACAAGGCACTGAGCAGCCTGATCTAGTGGGAGGTGTCCCTGCCTATGGCAGGGGGGGTGGGACTCGGTGATCTTTTAGGGCCCTTCCAACCCAAACTATTCTATGATTCTATCAGAGAGATATATGCTTCTAAGGACAGCATTTCTTTGAAGGGATGCTTGCTCCTAGCTTCCCTATCCCAAGTCCCTTTCTGGGACATTTTATTGACTTGTTGATGACAGGCATTGCTTTCTCATCTGCTTTACCAAGTGATTTTGCTGCTTGCCATTGTCCTTGGGCTCAGCAGCAATTGGACACCCTGATGTGGTGATGGACAGACTTGAGGGATCCTGTTGTGTTGTCCAGTTCCTCCATGCCACTGGGACCCCCAGATCCTGCAGAGACACCCTGGTCAAGCTGTGGGGCTGCAGCAACCACAGGCAGCATAAAAGCAAAGGCAGAGCTGCAGTGACATGAGCACTCTTGACTCACTCATGCCCCAAACTCAGGAGGCTCTTGGCTGACCCTAAGGAAGGGGCAGTGCATGTGAGACATGCTCCCCATCCCCACATCCAGGTCTGCTCATTCTCCCCCTTTCCCTGCAGCCCTGGGTCACGTAACTCCTGCTCAGCACAGGCCAGACAGACTCTCTGGCAGACTCTCTGGCATCGTTTTTTTTCAAGCCTGATTAATGGGGCCAACTCTCCTCCAGATTGAACTCAAGAAAATACCATTATCTCCCGTGCAGTGAGTCAGATATTGTGTTGCAACATCTCATTGGTAATGTCAGATCGCAGTCAACGATATTAAAAATGAGTATTTTAGCCTGGACAGGTTATTAACGACGAAATTAAATCTGTATTTATTGCCTTTAGCCATGAGTATCCAGACTCTTCCAGAATAAATGTTTTTAGTTCCCTGCAGGAAGATTCTGGTGTTTTATAGGCCAGGCAGTTCTAAGGGGAGTATATACCCCATGTGCATACCCTGCAAGGTACCCTAAGCTGTGGGTTACCCTGCCATGTGATGCCATGGCAGGTACAATGAGCTAATACCTCCTTGTGCTGAGCTGAGATATTTTCCACATCCCACAGCTGCTTGTTTGTGACCCAGTGAATGCTGTAAATACCAGCCTTGTGTATTTAGTGTCTTGGTCCATGCCAAGGGGACAAGAGATCCCTGCAGTGAAAATGGAGGGGGCTATGTGTGAGATGGGCTTTGTCCTAAATAGCAGGGCACGAGCCCTGCCATCATTGTGGGGTGAAACAGATCAGGGACTGATGTGACAGCACATGTCAGTGGTGGGAAGGCCACTTTGACACAACAGTGTTCTGGCGTCCCTATTGTGGAAGCTTGTGGCATCCTTTAGGCCAGGAGTGAGCAGGGTTCCCCCTGCAGGGGACAAGCCCAGCTGCAGATCCCCCAGCCATACCCCCTGCTCAGCTTGCAGGTGGGTGCTGCAGAGAAATGCCCCACAGATTTCATTTGCCTTGGGTGGGTTAGACAGCCATGAGCTCCACGTACACCCAGGGAGATGCCTGCCAGCAGCCTTGTGCCAGCATTGCATCTACTGCCAGGATTCAGCCCCAACCTGAGGTGGCAGCAGCCCCGTGTCCACCTTCAGCACAGCCCTGGGAGGTCACAGCATGGCTCAGCCTAGCACTGAGCCATGGGGAGGAGGATGAAAGTCCTGCAGAAGGGTGGCACCACATCCCAGAGGATGCTGGGATACCAGCCATAGGGTCCTCTCTTGCTGGGCTGCAGGCTCTTCTTTCCTCTTCCTCCTCCTTGGCTTCTCAGGGCAGGACTTGGTTAGTTTGTTGTTTTTTCTGAAATAAAAGGTTTGCACAGGAAAAGATCTGTTCTTGGAAAACAAAAAAAGCAAAAATCACTGGTTCTCAGAATGTAAGTATCAAAATCAAACCCAGGTGGCTTTGTTTGAATGCCTGTGGTTTATTGGTGGTATTTTTTCAGTTGAAAGCCTGACATTTCTGTTGAGACGAACTTTTAAAAAGGTGGTGAGAAATTATATTAATTTTGATTCAGCTTGAAGCTCCCTATATATAATTTCTTTTTTTTAACCTTTTTTTTTCTTTTACAATTTTTGGAATGGGTCTTAGATTTGAGTTCAGTTTTTGTTATGGGTGAGTTTCTGGTGCCACTCTGCTCCCTTGCCAGTGTTTCTGAGATGTGCATCCTAGTAGGTAGGAACCATACAAAGCTATACAAAGATACTTCAATTTCCAGAGTGGCATTTTGTAATGAAAACCTCATGAAACAGCTTTGCAGTGATGTTTCCACTGCCATGGAGCAGCCTGAAGTATGGCAGAGATAGCCAGCTCTCCTCTCAAGGGACCTGAATTCTGTGGTCATACTAAAAGGGGAAAGGAAATTAAATTCTGCAAACTTGCTTTGAAAGTCTGATGTGGTTTGCACTCCCTCATGATGGCAGCACAGCTTGGAGTAGCAACACCTCAGAACACATTGTGACTGAGCTTTGTGGGAACCTTCCCAAGGCCTCTCCTGTTGAGAGGGACCTCCAGGTCAGTGCAAGGAGCTCCATCCATGTTCATGCTGTGGGGTTTCACTGGTTCCCAGGAGTCCTCTTGTGACTCAGGGCTGCCTCTCTCTTAGAGCTAGAGAATCACAGAATGTTGGAAGGGACCTTTTTGTAGAATCATAGAATGGTATGGGTTGGAAGGGACCTTAAAGACCATATAGTTCCAACCCCCTTCCATAGGCAGAGACACCTTCCACTAGATCACGTTGCTCAGTGCCTTGTCCAGCCTGGCCTTAAACACCTCCACAGAGGGGGCATCCACAACCTCTCTGGGCAACCTGTTCCAACCATCAACTCAACTCTGACAAGAGCCACTCCTAAGCCATATAGAATCATAGAATAGTTCAGGTTGGAAGGGACCTTAAGGATCATCGAGTTCCAACCCCTCTGCCATAGGCAGGGACACCTCCCACTACATCAGGCTGCTCAGTGCCTTGTCCTGCCTGGTCTTGAACACCTCCAGAGAGGGGGCATCCACAACCTCTCTGGGCAACCTCTTCCAGTGTTTCACCACCCTCACTGTAAAGAATTTCTTTCTTATGTCAAGTCTAAATCTACCCCCTTCCAATTTACATCCATTGTTTCTAGTCCTCCCATCTGATATCATATTAAAAAGTCCTTCCCCTGCCTTTCTGTAGGACCCCCTCAGGTACTGATAAGTTACTATGAGGGTCCACCTGAGCCTTCTCTTCTCCAGGCTGAACAACCCCAACTCCTTCAGCCTGTCCTCATAGGGCAGTTGCTCCAGCCCTTTGACCATTAGCAAGCTGTAGCATCAGCTCTTGGCTTGCATCCCCATCCTCCTGTCTCCCCTGAGGTCTGTGTCCTGCAGGAGCTGAGCACCGTGCCCCAGAACATCCCCCCCAGGCAGATTGTCATTGGCACCCCTTGGGAAGGATGGGATGGGACTGATGGATTTAAGGGCTTTTCCAGAAGGCCTGGGGAGTGAGTACTTGTTGCGAAACTCAAGAAATACTTCATTGTTGTCAAGTGTAAAAATCACTTTCTGTTGTCTTGTGCAAGCAGAGCGGGCTGGCCCCACACAGAGAGTGCTGGCAAGGACTGAGCCTGCCTTTAACAGCCCTGCAGGGGCTGCCTGACCCCTTGGGAGATGGAAACCATGAAGACACAGATGCAGGCCAGCCCTTCTGACAGGGGCCAGCACGCCTTGCTCTGTGCATGGAGCTGCTTCCCAGGCCACCCTTGTTTCTTGGGGACAGCAGAAATTAGGCACAGCCCCCCGGCGGGAGGCTGGGACAGCCACTCTTGCTTCCTGGGGCCATCTGGAAACCCTCAGATCTGCTGCTCCACCAAAGGCTGCTGGAGCTGTGGCCAGTTGCCCAGGGGCAGCTGGGGACACACAGCCTGTGGGCCACTCCTGGCCATTAAAAGCACCTCAGAAGAAGAGGCTGGCACTGTGGTGTCACCAGGAGTATAAAGTGCCACATAGACAGGGCATCCCACCCCAAGGAGACTCAAAGGGGAAAATAACCCATAGAGTGAGTCCTCCACACCCCTGCTCTTGGTTCCTTCACCTCTGATCTGACACTCAAGTGTGGGCACCTCAGTCTGGGCTGACCTGAGGGGATTTCAGGACACTCAGATCTACTGCCTGCAAGCTGCTGTAGCCTCTTACGTCCCAGTCTTATGACTAGTGACCATTTAACAGATGGTCCTGTGGCTGCCTTTCAGCTGCTCAGAACAGTGCCCTAGGTGGCCCCAGGGGATGTGCTCAGGGTGGTGCAGCTCATCCTTCTTCCACATGAGCAAGAGAAGCTTCTTTTCTTCTTTAGGTTTCTGGAGGTTCTTGAGGATGAGAGACCCCTCAAGCAAAACCTCTGGCTTCTGCCTTCTAAGGTACCCTTGGGGCCCAGGGGATGTCACCCACCCTCTTGCTGGCAACCAGGATCTCACAGGGGTGAGCTGTCTGCTGCCACCAGTGCCCAAGAGTGTGAATGTCCAAGGCCACCCCACTGTCCAATGGTCTTTCCCAATGACATCTTCCCTGCAGGGAGAGGTGACCACTCTACTGGTGAGAGGCTGGAGTAGATCTGTCAGAAGGGGGTCCTTCCCACCAAAGTTCTGATGCCATATGAAAACAAAATCTGGATCCTAAAGAATAAGGGGCAGAAAGATGCTGTTTAGTCATTAGAATGCTTCCTCTTCCAGGTGTCCATTGGTGCTAACCCTGCTCAGGAATTTTTGGGAATGTTTTAAGGGTCATCTGAATCTGTTAATTCTGTGCATCCTTAGCATTGTCTGGGTCTCTGAGGACTTTAACCAGGAATTTCCTTTGCTTAAATGGCTGGCTGGGGGACTTAGTATTTCTGTTTGTAAGGTAGTTTACTTTGAATTATTGGGATGTACTTTCAGTACTGGCTTTTGTCTGATTTTTTTACTAATTACAGAAAAAAAAATTATCTAAATAAGAAATGTGAAGGGAATGTTCCTCCAGCAAGGACATCTCCCTGAGCTGTTCTGACTTTCTGGAGCTAAGAATATCAAACTGACACTAAAAAAAAAGAGTGAACATGCAAATTTCTTTCATCTCCTTTGGTAAGAGTCAGAACAGAGCAGGTTTTGTGTTGCTTTATTATTTTTTTTAATTTTTTTTTTTGCATTGCTTTATATTTTTATTGCTTTATTGCTTTTTGCATTGCATTACCAGGTCAGGCTTGTGGGATTTTAATTTGCTCTGCTATGTCCTGAAGAGATGGATGGATGGATCTCCCCAACCTGTGGTGTATTGGCATGAATGTGTCCAGTACAAAACTATCTCATGTGCTGCTGCTCTGTCCTTTATGTTTTATAAATTTTCTACAACAGATAGTATTTTTAAAGAATTCTAGAACTAACAGTCATTTTTGCTGTGACTGTTCATAATTACATGAACTAAGAACACTGAAGTGATGGGGGTATGAAGAGGGAGAAAATGCCTTTTCCTAAGAGGACTTTTTGGGAGGAGACTGGGAGTTTCCACTGAGATCTGATGCCCAGCATCTATGGAATAAACAGAATTTTGTTCACAGCTGATGGTTAATCAGGTAAAACTGCATAAAAGAACTAGCTGGGTCAATTGCTAAGGTTTCTGTCTAACAGTGCAACCCTCACTAGGATCTCAGGGCTTGACTACATGTGTGCACAACATGCTCTGTGAGTTGGTGTGCTTGGTGAGCTAAAATGAGGTAGATAGAATCATAGAATAGTTTGAGTTGGAAGGGACCTTAAAGATCATAGAATCATAGAATCATAGAATAGTTTGGGTTGGAAGTTCCAACCCCCCTGCCATAGGCAGGGACCTTTGAAGGCATCAGCTTCTATGGCTCAGCTTCCCAGGACCCATCCATTACTGTGCCAGCAGCACCACAATCCCTTGAGAGGAATAGGTGATAGAGATATATTTGCAAAAATAGATGATAGAGATATTTGGGAAAAAAACCCGAGGAAATGGAGAGGAGCTGTAGGAGAAATGGACACCTCACCAGGAGAGTTAAGTATCTCTGTGGAAGTTTTCACAGAAAACCTGTGGAAGAGATGATGGGATAGAAGATCAGTTCATGTGAGGGGGTAGAGATGTGCAGGATCTGGCTCTTGCAGTAGAATGTCTCTTGTCATTACAGGGCATGAAGGGCTGCTCTTCCTACATGGGGTCAAAGACCATGAAATGTCCCCAGGAGGTGCCTCTGTCTTGCTTTTGTTACTGGTGCAATGAATGGCTGAGAAAAGCAGCCGAGAGGAGAGATTTTAGCAGTCCTCTGGAGTGGTCCAATTGCTGCCAAACGTATCCCCATAAAAAAGAGACTCGGTGATCCAGATCTGATACCAGCTCATGATGTGTGGCTCAGAGCCAGGCATCTCTCTGAGCTGGCCTGAGCTGAGCTAAGAGCTGGAGGGGGGTGAAAGGGAGAAGTCAGAAACCCCACCTGAACTGGCAGAGGGTCTGCAGAGACTCAAGTGACGAATGTGGCTGAGTATTGATGAGGGCTTCCAGGATAAACTTGCAGCAGGCGAGCAAATAGTCACTCTGTTGGGGTTGGAGATCAGCAGAGGAGGCCAAAGGCACTTAGATACCCTTGGAGTTTGCCACAGATTCCAAATCTTTTTTGGCAGAGGCACACCTGAAAGGGAGGGAGCTGTGAGTAGGGGAGATGGATGCTCGTTGAGATATGGCTCCATGTCTGTTATTAATGGCGGAAACCTGTGTGCAGGTCCAGGCCAGAGAGTCCTTGAGCAATTAGGAAGTGTGATATGCCCTGTCTGTTAAAATGAAAGGACTGGCAGTGAGGCAAAAATTAGGAGAAGTTGAGTTAGATCCTGGCATCTTCAAAAGACCCTTTCTGGTTTGCAGGGCTGGCCAAGCTGTCTGAGAAAGGTCCATCCCCACCAGGGCTGGAAAGTGACAGCTGCTGCTTCCTGGCTCCTGTTGAAGGCTCAAGACCATCAGAGTCCAAGCACTGCTGATGACAGGACAGCTTTTAGTGATGTAAAGAAAACAAAAACCTGATAGAGTATTCACACTCCATAAGCAAATCCTGCAGGCACTCCCTAACAGTAGTCCTGAGAACTCCAAATACATCCCAGCATCACACTGGGGCTTCTGCATGGTTAAAGACCCATTGGTGGGGGGCATTTGCCTGGGCAAATCTGGGTTCCACACACAAACTGCATCCTTGGTTGAATTTTTTTCACAGACCTGTGTTAACAAGGTCCAGAGGAGGCTGGAGCACCTCTTCTGTGAGGACAGGCTGAGAGAGCTGGGGTTGTTCAGCCTGGAGAAGAGAAGGCTGTGGGGAGACCTCCCAGTGCCTGAAGGGGATACAGGAAAAACTCTTAGCAGAGGGTGTAGCAAAAGGATGAAGGGGAATGGTTTTAAACTGAAAGAGAGGAGATTTACATTAGACATTAGGAAGAAATTCTTTGCTGTGAGGGGTTGAGCCCCAGGCCCAGGTTGCCCAGAGAAGCTGTGTCTGCCCCATCCCTGGAGGGGCTCAAGGCCAGGCTGGATGGGGCTTGGAGCAACCTGGGCTGGTGGGAAGTGTCCCTGCCCAGTGCAATGGGTTGGAACGATACATTTTTTGACATCACTTCTAACCCAAACCATTCTTTGACTCCTGAGTGAGGGATTGAGTGTTTTGCTGCAGTTTGCAGTGGTCCCCTGAGGAACCATGTTTCCATCAGCTTCCCAGACCAACATGGCTCTTCCTGGTCAATGTTTTCTATCAACATCATCTTTCTTGCCAGCATTTTTCTTGCCCTCTCCCCTCTGCAGAGGTGACAGGATCAGGGACTTACTGGCTGCAATGTTGGCCACCTTTGACTGGTGCACAACATCAGGAAGGTTTAGAGTTCTGCTTACTCTAGGATTTACTTTGCTGCCTAAAAGTTGTATTTGGAATTATATGCACTCTGCCTGGAGCTCTTCTGCCTTGCTTCTTGGAAGTGTTGTTCCTTCTTGTACTAGGATGGATTGACCTTGACCTCAGAAGCCTCTCTAATTCTGGCATCCTGGGTCTTGTCCATCAACCCAACAGCTCTGACTTCCAGTGGGAATTGTGAGGTGCTGCAGGATGTGGTAGCAAGTCAGAGCCCACTGATCCCTCCATTAATCCACAGGTCCTTGTCATGGTGTAGCCTTTTCCACTGATTCATGTGGCTGCAGTAATGAGGCCTTGCATTGCCATCTCGAAGACATGTGTCAAAGTGAGTCACACCTACATTATGGTCTCTTATCTCCTTTTCACTTATTTGGTATCCCATGTCCACCAAGTGGTGATTTACAGTGTCTCCCCCAGCTACGTAGTGCCTTGTGCACGAGCTACATGTAGGAACAGCTTTCAAGCTGTCAAGATAATATTGCATTCAGCTGAAATGGATCTGCTTCAGCTTGAGCCAGGAACCACAAGGGACCTCCTGCAATTCCACTGGGGTTTCAGCTTTCTCTCTTCCTCCCTCAGGCTGGCCCAGAGCAGGATGAGTTGGAGAGAAGAGATGGCTTTCCATGCCTTGCCCAGGAAGTACCTGAGCCTCTCTCTGAAATGAGTTTTTCATCCTGTGCTTTCCTCAGCTATGTGGGATTTTCTCTTCATTAATTAACAGTGTGCTGTGGAGAAGCTTTGCTCATAGCTGAGGTGATGCTGTAGTCTGGGTGTCCCCTTCCTTGGGAATGCTTTTGCTTCAGATTTTCTAGCACAACCCATGCTTCCAGGGAATGTGCACCTCAGCCCAGGGTCTCTGTCCTGTGACCAGAGGTGGTTCATGCCACTCTGTGGTTTCTCCCCAGCTTGTGCTGAACTCCTTCCTCCAGGGGATCAGCTGAGGCAGCTGGTCCAGAGCTAGCACAGAATTATGGTCACAGCAGTGGCAGTTTGGCAAGAAAGCCTGTCAGCTGGTTCCACAGCAAAACTGGGACATAATCCCCCAGATTTATGTGCAGAGTCTTACTTAAAGGGAGGATGTCAGGAGTCTGAGGCCAGTCTGAGTTCAGTGGTTCCCAGTGAAAGGACAAGAGGGAATGGGCACAACCTGGAACATGGGAAGTTCCACCTGAACTTGAGGAGAAACCTTGCTGTAAGGGTGGCAGAGCCCTGGCACAGACTGCCCAGAGAGATGCTGGAGTCTCTGTCTCTGGAGACATTCCTCACCCACCTGGATGTGTCCTTTGTCTGCTCTGGCAGGGGGTTGGACTGGGTGATCTCCAGGGGGTCCTTTTAGCCCTGGCCATTCTGTGATTCTGTGAAAGCATCCTGAATCCCAGCACAGCAGCCAGCAGTCAGGGTGTTTTCCTTTTGACAGAGATGAGTACAGGCACATGGATGCTTTTCAAGCTTCTTGCCCCAGCACTTGCAAAGTGGGGCAAGAAGCTTGTCTCATCCTTTGTATTCCTGGGAGGAATGCAGTGTGTGTGGCCAGGGCAAGGAGCCCCAGGACACCCCTCCTGCCTTGCTCAGAGCTTCATCTGGCCTCTGCTCCCAGGAGACATGGGCTGGCCCGACTTACTGGCCACTGGCCTGGCTCACTGGCCACTGGCTACTGGCCCTGCTGCCAGTATGGCTGTTGCCAGGGCTGATTGTTTCTCCTGTGCTGTGCTAAGGGAGCAGCTGGCAGCCATCTCCTTACTGATAAGGAACTAAAAACAAAAGCCCAGCCAGTATGGTGTGGTCTCCAGAAGGCTGGGAACAGCAGCAGGCTTGGTTCTGCCACACAGTCTGGTGCTGAGCTCTACAGACATCCACTGAGCCCATAAATTCATGGCAGCCATGTCTGGAAACAGGGGTTTGAAAAGCAGTATGCTGTGTTTTTCTGTTCTGTGTGTGCTTGCACCAAGCCCTTCAGCTGCATATAGTGGAGAGACACTGGAAGAGGTTGCCCAGAGAGGTTGTGGATTCCCCCTCAATTCCTGGAGGTGTTTAAGGCCAGGCTGGATGAGGCACTGAGCAACCTGGTCTAGTGGGAGGTGTCCCTGCCCATGGCAGGGGGTTGGTACTACTCTTTTAGGTCCCTTCCAACCCAAACCATTCTATGATTCACCTGCACAGGCATCCTGATAGATGACAGATGCAGGATGGTAGGGAAAGGATGGAAGTGGGTGGGCAAAGCAGCAACAGAGGAGTGCTGTTCTGCCCTGCTCTTGTCCCTCACTGGGATGTTGTCATCCCAAGGCCAGGAGAACACTGACACTGCTCATAGTCTGCTCTGGGTGCTTTGCTTGTGCAGGAACATCAACAGAGCTCTTCCTCCAGGTCAGTGTGAAAGCAGCATCCTGGCAGGAGTAAAGCTGATGGAACCTGCAGAGGCTGCTTGCACTAATCCGCCAGGCTGGGGAACCACAAGGGAGACATGATCTCTCCTGCCTGGAGCTTGGGGAAAGTCAAATGTGTGAGAGCTGCAGTGCACATGGGCAGCAGAGCTCCCATGATCCCTCTAGAGGTTTGAAAATATGATGATTCCAAGCTGTAGTGATGATTTCCAGGATGAGAGATGGGAGTGCTACTGAACAGACACAGTCCTTGCACCAAACACCCACTTTGGGCTGCAGTTTCTGCAGAGAATCTCTGAGTCTTCAGAGAGGAGATGATTAGTTCCCTCAATGGCATCCTTCTTTCCCTAACTGGAAGGGGGGCATCCAGCTGACATCACCACTGAGAATGGGGATGTCACACACCTTTGGCAGATCCCCAGTGCTGGAACTAAATGGTCCCTGCCCTGCTGCAACCCAGACTGAGAGAGATCATAGAATGACAGAATGGCTGGGGCTGGAAGGGCCCTCTGGAGATCACTCAGTCCAACCCCCTGCCAGAGCAGGTCACACAAGAACACGTCCAGGATGGTTGGGAATGTCCCCAGAGACAGAGACTCCAGCACCTCTCTGGGCAGCCTGTGCCAGGGTTCTGCCATCCTCATTGCAAAGAAGTTCCTCCTCATGGAACTTCCCATGTTCCAGTTTGTGCTTGTTCCCTCTTGTCCTGTCCCTGGGCACCACTGAACACAGACTGGCCCCATCCTCCTGATGCCCCTCTTTCAGTATTTGTGAAAATTGATAAGATTCCCCTCAGCCTCTTTTTCTCCGGACTGAACAGACCCAAGTCCCTCAGCCTTTCTTCATCAGAGGGATGTTCCAGTCCTGCCTTCATCTTTGTGGCACTACATAGGGCCAGAGAACAAAGCCGAGACCTTCAAAGCTGAAGGACTTCATTTTGTCTGTTCTGAATCATAGAATCATAGAATAGTTTGGGTTGGAAGGGACCTTAAAGATCATCAAGTTCCAACCCCCCTGCCATAGGCAGGGACACTGCCTATTAGATCAGGCTGCTCAGTGCCTTGTCCATACCTGAGAAGAGTTACAAGCTTGGGATTTTTTGGGCGAAGTCCTTCAGAGGAGAGAAGACACATTGAAGCTTCTGAACATTAGGTATGTGGACAAAAGCTGTGAGGAGGTGTCTTTCTCTACATGCCCTTTTGCTCCAGCCTCAGTCTACTGTCTCCTGCCATTCCTGTGATACCATATCAGTGTCCTTCTACAGCTGCTGATGTGGCTCAGTGTGGTAGAGCAGCAGTGGGGTCTTCCTGAGGCACAGGGGTGGAAGGAGACAATCTGTGGGAAGATTAAAGAGAGCTGAACTCAAATCTATAAGGCTAGTGATGTGTGGATTTATCAAAGTGGCTTTTCAGTCCCTGCTGTGTGGTCAGGCTCTGCTGCCAGCCAAGCAGGCTGCATTCAGCAGGACTTCGCCACCCATCCTCAAGACATACACTCCTGCTGGACTGCACGTTACTGGACTGCTGTGGGCTTCCTTGCTCTTGGAAGGATGCACAAATTAGTGGGAACTTGGGATTGGCACACTTTGCAAGTCCTGCTGCACGTGCCAGGGCACGTTTCTCAGCTTGATTTACAGAGAGGGATATTCAAAATAATGCCCACTTCCCCCTGGGCTGGAGCAGCTGAAAGGCACCAATTCAAAGTTTCATAACCCAGTGCTGCTTGTGTACAGGCTTGAGAAGAAACAGCCACGGAAAAATCCTGTAACATTCCTCAGCTGGTCCATCTCCTGGTATCAAAGCATTTTCTGCTGTGCTTTCACCTTTGAATTTTAATCCAACGGCTTTGGAGGAGTTGGGAGAGGGGGTGGGTGAGTGCTCTGGGGAGTGAAAGACCCCTTGGAGGAGAAGAGGGGAGATAAAAGCTGAGTCATGTTGTCTTCCCCAGGACAGCAAGAGGTTGACAGTTGTGTCCCTGATAGGAGGAAACCTCAAGCGTGCCAGGCTGTGATCCTGGTCCTGGTTTGCCAAAGTCAGAGCTGATGTGACTGCTCACCCAGCCTCAGTCTCCTGGATAGGATCCATGTTCCCCATCATCCTCCTCCTTTCATTTAGCAGCCAGAGGCAGTTTGCTGGTGTCACTGGAAAAGCTGCCCTCAAAAGCTGCTTGTGAATAAGAAGAGCTCATTTCAGCCCTTGTGTCCTCATTAATAAACTACTCCTGCCTTTGTGAGCCCCCAAGCCCATGTATCTGGATCAGTTTATAGTTGGAATCAAAGGTTATTTTCTCATATCCCACTCTGTTGTTTGACTGATGGCGAGGTTCTACAGGGTTATTTCCCAGAAACAAAGAGCAGATCTCTTCCCTTTCTGGTCTGGGCTCTTGAGATCAAACATGCAGCTCTTGGGGCAGGTTATCAACCTTCTGTGCCCTTCCTTTTGCCCACTGGTCACCTCATGGGACAGCCTGTTTCCTAGGAAGAGCTGACCAGGGAACCTTGACCAGGGCAGGGCTGAAAACTCCCATCCCAGGAAGAATGACTTGCAGAAGTGCCAGTGCCTTTTTCTGGTAGTATCTGGAAGGGGATGGAAAGCAGGATGGATGTTCATGGGGTGAGTAGAGTGGAGGACACTGAGTGTCCCCTCTGCATCACCTCCCAGGACAGCAATCACCACCTCCAGGGAAGTTCAGTGCCCACCTCCCAGCTTGCTCCCAAAATGGTGCAACAGGAGGTTTGGTGGATAGTTCCCACTGCTGTCCCCTGCCATGCTGGTCTGAGCTTTTTGGAGAGGTGGGTTTGTGGAGAGCAATGAGCATTCTGTGCTCTGGCAAAATGAGCTGCTTCTCTTGCAAAGAGAACCCTGGGTTTGTCTGAAGGCTTGTTCATGACATGGGTTTGTTGTATCTCTCTGCTTTTGGGGAGCATGACCTGGTTTTGGGGGCTTGTGTCCATCTTCTTAGCTCACAGTTAGGGATTTTTTCTGTCACTTTAACCAAAGCAAATTCTCCTTGCTTGGAGAGGTGGGTCTCTCCTCCCCAGCAGGACAAGAGGAAACAGCCTCAAGTAGTGCCAGGGGAGGTTTAGGATGGATATTAAGATAAAATTTTCTGCTGAAAGGGTTATCAAGCTTTGGAACAGGCTGCTTAGGGCAGGGGTAAAGGCCCCATCCCTGTAGGTATTTAAGAGATGGGCAGGCACAGAGCTTAGAAATGTGGTTTAGGGCTGGTTCTTGTCAGAGTTGGGTTGATGGTTGGACTTGATGATCTGAAAGGTCCCTTCCAGCCCGCACCATTCTATGATTTTATGAGAGCAGAAACATTTGTGTGTTGCCTTGTGCCTTGAGTGTGACATTTAGACTTTGCCAGTCCTCACCAAGGCACAACACGTTGGCTCAATTCTATGGAGTCATTTTATGACTCACTCTGCAATTTGATACATTATGTCCAGATAAAAGATACTTTATCCCTATGATAAAACCGGACAAAGATGATGTCAAAATAAAAGAATGTTTTCTCCACCAAATAAAAGTCGAAGCTGCCCGTTCTTGGGGTTATTTAGCATGAAAACCTCCAGAGAAAGCAGCACTTTGAGTTTTTTACCATTTATAGTTAGTTTGAAAAAATTCAGCATGTGAAGTTTGCTATCTGCCTTTCTCCTCTTGTTTGGGTAGTAGTATCTATGTGTTGGTTGCCTGGGACCACGCTCTGTTTGGGATGCGGGGGGAGTGTGTGACCACCCAGGATGGATTGAAACCCATGGGATGTTTGCTCTTGAGTGGAGTGGGAGTAACTCCTGTGCTGGGTGCTTTTGAGCTGCTGCCAAGGCAGCCATCCTGGGTGTTGTGGAAGAGGTAGCACCTGAAGGACACTTTTCAAGAGTTCATCCTGCTAATGAATAGCTGGACTTGCTCATGCCACCACTGGCAGTGTGGGCATCCCTTCAGCAGGATCCCAGCCATGCATGTGGGCAGCTGGTCTGATGGAGAGCCCAAGCCCTGGGGGAGCTCTGTCTTCCTGGCTGTGTTTCATTGAGCAGGAGGAGTTTATTTTCAGCAAACAATGCCAATTAGAGAGGGATTGTTCCATGGCTGCATCTCAGTGGAGAACAACAGCTGCTGGCTCAGCTCTGCAGGACCCCATCGGTGGAGGGATCCTCTTGGGGCAGGGGAGGGGGCAGTTGAGCTCGGCTTTGCTGCTGGTTCACCTTCTTGGTCTTCTAATGCTCTAAAGTTTCCAGGTGATGATTCCTGCCCCTTGAGAAGGTTCCTGTGAGGATGGTGAGCCCAGGTTGCCCAGGGAGGCTGTAGCTGCCTCATCCCTGGAAGGTTTCAAGACCAGGTTGGATGGGGCTTGGAGCAACCTGATCTGATGAGATGTGTCCCTGCCCAGGGCAGGTGGGGTGGAATGAGATGGTCTTTAAGGTCCCTTCCCACCCAAACCATTTGATGATTCTATAAAAGCATCAGTCTTGGAAAGCCTTAACCTTGTTGATTTTGGTATTTCTGTGGCTGGTGGAGAGAGAAGTTCAAGACTGTGAACAGAATGAGTGTGCTTTTGACCTTCAGTCTGAATCTGGCCCTCAGAGAGATGGCCCTGAGGACAGTGGGGAGATAAAGTTGTAGGATTGATGTAACTGATGAGCTCTCAGAGGAGAGGAAGTTTTCAGATTGTGTCAACACTAAGCCCATGCAGGTTGCAAATGCCTTGACCTCCTTAGGAAAACACTACTGCTGACACTACTGCTGGCTGTAGGAATTTCTGTCTCCAGTGCCAGGCTGTGTGAGCAGTGGACAGAGTGCCCAGCCCTCAGCTTATTTTCCAGTGAAACAACTTGTAAAAAAGGTGAAGAGAGACCACGAATGGGAAAGGAATGGAATGGCAGAGATTTTGATCTGCCTCCTTTTGGAAAGGAGAGACCCTGCTGGCAGTGGCAGAGCTTCACATGCTGAGCTGGGATCACAACCCGGGCAAAAAGGGAATGAATTAAACAGAACAAGAACTGAGGGACTCTAAATGCTGTCTTCAACATTTCAGTAGAGACCTCATAAATCTACTCAATTAGGAGATGCACTCAGAGAAGCCCAGCACTGTCAGGTTGGGGCAGGAGGCTGGTTTTTGAAAACAAAGCTCTCTGCTTCTCCAGTGTGAGGATGTACTGGAGCAAAGTGACCTGTGTGATGCTTTAGGAGCTGGAAGGGAAATACAGGCTGGATGAATGGAGGCTGCAAAAATCAAGTCCATTAATCCATACTGCAAAAATCAAGGCTTCCTTGGCTTCAGCCTCTTTTCTTTTTTGTCTGAATCCTGAGCAGCCCATCCTGGAGTCACCTCTGGGTGTGGAGGTGACTTGTGAGAGGGATCTTTCAGTCATCTTCCTCCTGCCTCATGTAGTTGGTGCTGATGGATTTTCCACCAGATGTTCTGATATGACATGGGCTCTGCAGGAGAGAGAGGGACTGTCTGCCTGCCTTTTCTGAGTTGTGCAGAAGACTTCAAAGAAAAAAATTAGAAAAAAACCCCCATATTAATATCACTATTTATGTGTTTTTCCATCCAGACTGTAGCAACAAGAGAGCTGGTGGTTTATCAGAGAGTGGCTGTGCTGGATGTGCTGGAGAGGAATTAATCAGGAAGAGCTGAGTGAAACAAAGCAGTGAAGTTTCTCCTAGGCATGGTAGCTCCAGGGATGTGTTGTGGGTGAATGGCAGCCTGCTGCACATGTGGCATCCGTAGCTGTGATGGTGGCAGTGCTCATGGTACCTCAGTCTACAGCTGGAAACCAGGCAGAGCAGCTCAGACACAGTGTGGGTGCAGAGCTTCCCCTACACCATCTGTTGCCTCTTCAGAAGGCTCCAGGAAGACCTTAAAGCAGCCTACAAGTATCTGAAGGGGCCTACCAGAAAGCTGAAAAAAGACTCTTTGAAGAGGTGTGTAGCAATAGGGAAAGGGTGAGTGGCTTTAAACTGAACTATGCAAACTCTTGGACTAAAATGTGTGGAAGTCTGGGCAAAATCCCTCTCCTAGGACTGACTGAAGGAGTTAGGGTTGTTCAGCCTGGAGAAGAGAAGGCTCAGGGGGGATCACAGAGTAGATTCTCAGTACCTGAGGGGGGGTACAGAAAGACTGGGGTAGGACTTTTTAATAGGATCCAGGATGGCAGGACTAGGAGGAAATTATGCGAATTGGAAGAGGGGAGATTCAGGCTGGAGATACAAAAGAAGTTCTTTGCTGTGAGGGTGGTGAGACACTGGAAGAGGTTGCTCAGAGGGGCTGTGGATGCCCCCTCAATCCCTGGAGGTGTTTAAGGCCAGGTTGGATGAGGCATTGAGCAGCCTGGTATAGTGGGAGGTGTCCCCTCCATGGCAGGGGAGTTGGAACTAGATGATCTTGAAAGTCCCTTCCAACCCAAACCATTCTATAATTCTATGATTAAGATACTAGAAAGAAATTCTTTGCTGTGAGGCAGCTGAGGCCCCAGCCCAGGTTGCCCAGAGAAGCTGTGACTGCCCCATCTGTGGTGGGGTTCAAGGCCAGGTTGGATGGGTCTTGGTAACCTCTGGGGTGGTGGGAGATGTCCCTCCACAGGGGCTGGTGTGGAACTCGATGATTTTTTATGTCCCTTCTATCTAAACACATTTTATGATTGCAGGTGTAGTGGTGCCTGTGCCTACAGCCCAACAAAATCTTCTCCAAGTAGCACTGCCCAAGGTCTCTCATCACTAGTGAGGTTGGAGTTTGGCATCTTCCTTGGTGTGGTCTCCATTGGTTATGTCTTTTTGCAGCTTGACAGCATCACTGTCCCTGAAACATGGGAAAAGGAGGGAAAGCTGTGCTGACAGGGGAGGTCCTGGACACTGGGGTACTAGTGCTGTTCTGGAAAACTCTCTTTTGAAGGACTGTGGAAGAGTGGGTGGTGACTGGACAGCCACCACTGCTCCCAGTGGCCAGAAATGGTTTGTGTTCCACCCTTGGCTGGCTCTTGCAGTGGCAATGGGCAGACCAAGACCCCCAGTTAGATCAGGTTGCTCAGAGCCTCAACAAGCCTGGCTTGGAATGTGTGCAGGAAAGGGGCTTCCACCACCTCTCTGGGAGACTTATGTCTCACCACCCTCATTGTAAGAGGGGTCAGAGAAGATACATTTGGTACTTGCTGGGAGGGGAATATTTCCTTGTCTTCCTTACATAGGAAGGTGAATGGGCCAGCAGCAATGGAGGTCATTCATAAAGTGGGGGGGGGGCAGGGGCATCTCAGTGGAGGTCTCAGTGTCCTGCCTTGCTCTGTTGGTCTGTTCTGGCCACAGTGGCAAGCACAGCCTTTTGGCAAGGACTCACTGGGGAAGGATGGGCCGTGTCTTTGCACGCGACTTGCTCACACCCCTACTCAAAGAGCAAATCCAGAGTATTTTCTCCTCCCTAGGTTTTGTTTAAGGAAGTTTAAAAGCAAATTTGGCCCCTGACTTTGAATCCTTGCTCCTGTAAATTCAAACACCTTGGACAGAGCATGTCTGTTCAGTCTTACATGTGACATTTCGCTAAAACCACTTACAAACAACTTGCATTACAAGTTTATTCATTCCCTGCAGAATGTTGGCTCCGCCGAGCGTCTCGTGAGCCATCTGCTGCAGGCGAGCTGCTTATCTTTGCTATCAGAGCCCTCTTCTAAATATTATGACCAAACAGAATTCCAAGAACAACATCCATCCCACTGCACTGCAAATGCGCAAAGCTGATAAACTGTTTATATATTATCAGCTAAATAAGTTGGGTTTATCTGCAAGGGTTTTGCTAAAAGAAAGCCTCTTGGGGTGCTTGGAAAGAATGCTTTTTCTTTTTTTGCAGGGGGTGCTGGGTGGGATGTGGAGCTCATGGGGGTTCCACCCAGCGTGCCAGCTTTGGCTCAGACAGCCCTAAGGATGCCTGTTGTATTGGTGGGATGGGAGGCCCACAAAGGTTCCTCACTAGGACCACCAGTTGTGTTGCAGTGGTGGCTGAGATGATGCCCATCATGTGATCCAGGGCAGCTTGTGAAGGGCAACAGTTCCCTCCCAGGGGTAGACCTAGAAACCTAATGAGTTGAGACACAGCTATGGGTGAGCATCATCTTCTTGTGTTATGTTCATCCCCATTGTCCTATTCCCAATAATGGGAGGACCTTCTGCTTTTCTGGTTCTCACTGTCCTCTTGCTGCTTCTTTCTTCTCTCCTGCCCCACATCTGACTTTTTTGCACCTTTGGTCTGTCATGCTGGATCACCCCTCAAGGCAGACTTGGCATCTGAACTGGCCAACAGAGGAGAGGTCTAGCCTCCATGCCTGGGACAGTGGTGGGAGCTGCCTAACCCTGGCGCCTGGAGCCACTAACCCCAGTGTCCCCATATAAATTATCTAAAGCCTTGTGAAATCCACCCAAAGTGTCTCTACCCTTCCCACTGTCCAACAGCCCAAATTGGGTATCACAAACTATGTTTTCCTCCACACTGGGTTTTCTTGATTGACTTTTGGTGTCAAGAAGCCTTGGGATGAGGCCATGAGGAGAGATCAGTGTGGGTCAGTGCAGCAGACCCCAGCTGTCCCAGCAAGTGGAGAGTGTTTATGCTCCCTGGGGGAATTCAGATTTAAGGACATTTTGTCTGCTGGCAGCCAGCAAGCACATCTCACAGTCTCACTACTCGAGTGGGTTTCTGTTGGCCCCAGATGCCCTCTCCAGGAGCTCTTCAGCCGAGCTCATGTGTGGCAGTTCAGGCACTGGGGCCGGGAGTGCCCAGCTGATGGCAGCTCCTGTGGTGACCCAGAGCAGCCAGAGGGTGAAAGAAGAAGCTGTGGCACTGACCATGGAGTCCCAGACTGACCAAGGCTGAAAGAATCCTATGAAGATCACCCAGTCCAACCCCCATTGATAAGATCACCCTGAGCCTTCTTTTTTCTGGACTGAAAAGCCCCAACTCCCTCCCCCTTTCTTCATCAGAGAGATGTTCTAGTTCCCTCATCATCTTTGACCTACCAAATCCTCCTGGGTGCCATTTTAGAACCGTTCTTCCCTGTCTGAGGAAGGAGATGGAGTGTCCAGCTGTGCCTGGGGTGATGTTCAGCTCAATAAACCCTCAGGCAGAAGCAGTTTGGGCAGGATGAAGATGAGGAGTGGATCATTGTTGTTTTAGCAGTGATCCAGAAGCAGAGCAGGTCACTGTGATGCAGAGCAGTGCTGTGGATGTGTCTGTGCTCAGATGAGGTGCCAGGGCTTCTCTGTTGACCCAGGAGTGGAGAAGTATTTCTCCTCCACATGGGTTCAGGGTCACATGTTGTGCCAGCTAGAGGGCAGCAGGTTCTTTGATGAGGAGATGATGTGGTCTTGCTTCAGGGCAAGGGCTGATGCCTAGATAGGGATCAGAGCACTGAGGAGCTCAGGAATGTCCCTAGAGTGGGAATGTCATCCTCTAACCTGAGGCAATGGGCAAAAGTCATGTATTGACTTCAAGGCTGAAGAAGCTACTTTGGGGTGTTGTGTCATCCAGGAGAGCTTTGAGATTTGCCTCTGTTATGGGTTAACAACTTCTAAAAAAGGTCAGTGAATGACTGTCCTGGTGCCTGGACACTTCAGATGGAGAAGTGGAGCTGTGAGCTCAGGTGACCAGGTTTCTCAGATGAGGACAAGCATAGAGACCATGGAGGGGCCATGGATGCAGCAGTGACAGGTTCTTCTTTGTCTTGGTGTGGTCCAATGTGAGTCCCCAATTGGGAGAAAGCAGTACTTATATAAACTCCAGTGTCACAGATCTGTGCAGCAGTAAGCAGTGAGATGTGGTCTGGCAGTGATGATGGGGAGAACCCTTTGATCAGCTAACTCACCCTACACATGTTTTGCAAAACTCCTCACAGTTTTATTCAGTGTATTCAAACCACATTTAAAATCAACATGGGATCCAGCAATGGCAGCGTGGCTTGTCCCTCTGTCACTGTTCACGTGGCGGAGCCATGATTGGGAGCTGTTTCCAGACGAGATCCTCAGTTATAGAATCATACAATTACAGTGTGGCACAGGATGGATCTTTCAGATCAGTGAGTCCAGCCATCAACCCAACTCTAACAAGAACCATTACTAACCCAGATCTCTAAGCTCTCTTAAATACCTCCAGGGATGGTGTTTCAGCCACTGGCCTAGCAGCCTGTTCTAATGGTTAATCCTCCACTGGGTTGTCAGGTAGTGGGGAATGATGTAGTTCCTGGCACAACAGCCACATATGGGGGATTGTCATATCTGTGTCATGTGGTTGTCCTCCTCAGGGTAAAGCTCCTAATATTGACCTAGAGTGACTATGTGCAGTGGTTTAGTATTCCCATGTAGTTCTCATCTGAGGAACAGCTCATGAAACAGCTCATGGTCACTACAAACTGATGGAGGGAGACATGTCCTGGCTCTTGATGCTTAACAGCACTTGTGATACTTCTGATCTCCATGGCAAAGCTTGTGATCCTAAGGTCTTCTTCCTGTATGTGCTCAGGCCTTTTTACCATCTCATTGTTGGTGACACTTTATGGTTGCTGCTGGTTTTTGCTATCATCTGCCACTGAGGGCATCTATCCTTAAGTCTCTTGTCAGTATTGCAGATCTGCAGGGGGACCCTCTTCACTCAGTTTCCACCCAGAGCTTCCCTGGAGGCAACAAGCAATTCCTACCTTGCCCACAGCTAACGTGGGCTCTCACCCTGCCAGGCATTTTCCAGGCTCCTCTTCTTGGAGCAAAGAAGTTTCCCAAAGCAGACCTCCAACATACAAAGACACTCCTTGTCCTGGAAGTTGAGGCTGGCTCTGAGCCCCTTCGTTCTGCCTATCCTGTGTACATGAGGCAACTCCTTTGCATAAAGATAGGGAGTTTATGAGGAGACATTAGAGCTTAGGAGCTGTCAGGAGGGGAAGTCAATTCTGTTTCTGACACGCAAAGAGCCTTTTATAGGCTGGAGTGAGCACAGGTCCCCAGCTGAGTCCCTCCCCCTTGGTGCTTGGCTTGTCCCTTCCCAGGCACCATCACTTGCTGGAGCCTGAGACTTTGACTCTCTGCACTTGGGGATGGGTTCCCATTCCTTGCCATGAGAGATAACACCACAATCTAAGGAATCTCTTGAGCTGGACTCATTTGAACACACCCACAGAGACAGACTATGCTCTCTCAGGCTCTTCTTCTTCCCAACATGTTCATTAACCCTTCTCTCCTTCCTTGGAAGCTCGGCGATGCCACAGGAACCATGTGAGCCTGCCTGGCTGTGAAGGACCATGAGATGCTGACCTTGTGCCATTTTCTCACCTGTAACAGAGTCTCTAGTTCCTCTCTTGGGGCTCCTCTCAGCCTGGGTGTTTCCCAGCTCCTTCACTGTTCAATGTTCTTACAGATCACAGTAATCTTCCTTTGCTTGAGGCCATACATGTGCACTCTTCTGCCCTTTCCTCTCCTCAACCCTCAGTCACTCTCACCATGGCCAATGTTTGCTTTAATGTGGTTTCTATCTACCAGTGAAGGTATTTTTATATCTTTTGCCCTGGCTTCTCAGTTCCTTCACTCACAAAATAAACATATACAAGACAGATGTCAGATGTCCACCCCTTTCCCTCCTCTTCCTGCTTTGGCCTTGCTATCGTGGCTCAAAAAATTAGAAAGTGATTTTTTAGTGGATTTTTTTGGTCAGAAGATCCCTTTTTCTGGCCTTACAGGACAGCAGTGTTCAGGTGTCTTCTCAGGGAATGACTGGGATTGCTCTGTTTCTCCAGAAATATCAGCCACATCTTTCAGTGGTGAATCTCATTCAGGGAGAGTTCAGGGATGGAGCTGATTTAGTGTCCTCAGCTCAGCTCCCTGAGATCTAACTCACCTGGGTGCTGCTGATGTGGCTTCACCTCTCTCTGTCTGGTGGAGATGGGAGCAGGACTCAGGCATGTTTTCTAAGCCCTACTTGGAACTTCTGAAACCTGAAAGGCCAAAGGATGATCCCAAAGAAAAAACCTCAACTTGTCTTCTGACCTGTTTCCAAGTAGCCTTCTACCAGTGTTCAAAGCTTCAGCTGGAACTGTAGGTCTCTGCCCCAAGGAGCTGTAGTTTACTTTTCAGACATCTTCTACCCTGATTTGCAGGAAGGACGCTTCCCTCTGGGATGTTTTTTGCATGGATGCAGCATCCCCAGGGAGCTGAGGGGCAGAGGTTGGCTCTTGTGTATCATTTAAACCTGCACCCTATCAGACTGTCCTGAACACAGACTGCAAACCAGAACCTTCTGCCAAAACTCCAACCAGATTTCTGCTCCTCAGGGACTGAGCCTTCCAAGCACTGCACCATGGGTGGTGGGAAACTCCAGCAGAGCTGGGGACACGTCACTGGGAATCTCACTCATTTGTAGCTCATTCCAGTTGCACAGCTGTCTCCTTTAAATAAAGTTTACTCAATGTTACTTAATGCTTCCATCATGTCTCTGCCAGGAAGATGTTCAGCTGCAGCGTGGGTGACCCACCAGGCTACTTTGGTCTGGATCCTCCAGGGGGATGCCAAACCTACAGGGAGTGGGCATGATGGTGGTTCTGAGCTAGGACAGTCTTCTGGGACTAGACCCCAGCTATCCCACCTCTTCTGTACTCCAGGGACAGAGTTCATTAGACCAGGTTGTCCTGGGCTTTCTACAGGGACTCATGCTCACTCCAGCAAGTGCAAGATTGGCAAGTCTGGGTGCTGCCAGGTGGCTGTGGACTAGGAGATGAACTGTCCTGAACCCGCATGATGTGTCTGCAGGTCCTGAGCTCTCATATGGGCCCTTCAGTGCCCCATGGCAGCTCCCACTGGCAGGGCATTGAAGTCTTTTCTGGCTCCTTTCTGGTCCATGCTACAAGGTGAAATGCAGGAAGAAGCTTATCAGTATCTGTAGGAGCCTACAGAAAGGCTGGGGGAGGGCTTTTTAATAGGATATGTGACGGGAGGACTAGAAATAATGGATGTAAATTGGAAGAGGGGAGATTCAGGCTGGATATAAGCAAGCAATTCTTTATAGTGAGGGTAGTGAAACATTACAACAGGTTGCCCAGAGAGGGTGTAGATGCCCCCTCTCTGGAACTGTTCAAGACCAGGCTGGACAAGGCACTGAGCAGCCTGATCTAGTGAGAGGTGTCCCTGCCTATGGAACTTGATGATCTTTAAGGTCCCTTCCAACCCAAACTATTCTATGATTCTAAGAAGCTGAGACTCAAAGTCTTGCATCATCTAGAGGAAGAAATCACCCTGGGCTGTGCTTCAGTTTCCCCACTTGCAAGGGAAGAGAAGTACTCTGAAGACTCTGGAGAATGTGTACTGAGTCCTTACATCATCTGGGGTGGACCCTTCTTCTGAGGTTCTAAGGTATTTCATGGTTCTGAGGAATCTTCCCAGGTACCCAGGAGGGAAGGCTGTAGGGTGTATTGCTGTAGGATCTTTTCAGCTCTCTCAAACAGCCCCTTTTAAAACTTTTTTGACACTGAGCTCCCCATCAAACTGTGCTGAGCTTGCCTCCCCCTGTCCCAGCAATGGTGGGAGTGCTGCACAGAGCAGCAGCCAACAGATTTATGGTCCTGGTGTCTAGACCAGATCTGACCTGCCTGGGAGGACAGGTTCATCCTGGGGAAAGGCAGGAGGCCCATCTCTGGCTTCTGGCACTCCATCTTCCAGCCAAGCAGGGGAGTTTTGATGAAAAGCCCTCTGCAGCCCTGTCTGGATGCTATTGGCTGGTCAGCTGCCCCGTAATGCTGCCCATGGCAGGGGAGTGCACCCCCTCTTAATGGCACCAGCTTCCACTCTGCTGTGGAGCAGAAGGGATGGGTCAGAGTGGGGTCCTGGCCCTGAAAGTGGGTTTGAGGGGAATCTGATCAGCCCCAGGTTGCTGCCCTAGTCTGGCCGTGGTCTCAGCCTTGTGGGACAGAGCTGGGCCAGGCTTCTGGGAAGTATGGAAGGGCTGGGGCAGGCATAGCCCCCCTGCCCAGACACAGAAGGGTACAAGAGACCACAGCAGGAGTGATCCTCCAACAAATGTGTGTGAGAGAAAGGAGACTGGCTTAATTTGAGAGTTGGCTGAAGCAGGGGGATTTCTACCCCATTGGGGAGGTGGAAGCCAAAAGTCCTCACCCAGGTATCACCTAGATATAGAATCATAGAATAGTTTGGGTTGGAAGGGACCTTAAAGATCATAAAGTTCCAACCTCCCTGCTATAGGCAGGGACACCTCCCACTAGATCAGGCTGCTCAGTGCCTCATCCAGCCTGGCCTTAAACACCTTCAGGGTCCCTGGGGCATTCATAACCTCTCTGGGCAACCCGTTCCAGTGTTTCACCACCCTCACCATAAAGAACTTCTTTCTTATATCTAGCCTCTTCCAATTTACATCCATTGTTCCTAGTCCTTCCACCACATATCCTATTAAAAAGTCCTACCCCTGCCTTTCTGTAGCCCCTTCAAGTATTGATAAGCTATGAGATGTCCTCACTGCAGGAGCAGATGATGGCTTGTGGCATGTCAGGGCTACAGGGAGGGTATCTGTGGGGGTGGGTCAAGCCAGGCATCCAGTGGCACACCCTGAGGGGACAGACCCCGTGTCAGCCACATAATCTCCTGATCCTTGTGCTGGTCGGCAGATGTAAGAGTGCTGGGGTGTGTGTCAGGTGGGTGTTTGTGTAGCTTTTTGGCTCATTTCCTTGTCTTTGCTATTTTATGGAGAGTTCAGTGTGGGTGGTGGCACTGGCTGGTGAGCAGAGAGGTCCTGGCACGTGTGTCACCACTCAGATGTGCACGCCCACGTGTGTGCTGATAAGCATCCAGATGTGAATGCGAGGAAAAAACGTAAATATATACGATATTTTTCTGCAATTAGGGGATGACTTAGAGCAGAAAATTTCCATTTTAGGCGTAGAAACATCAATTTTATAAATAAAAGATTTAAATAAACATTAGCATGGACACATCAACACACACACACACACTCTGAAAATAGGCTCCCACTATAATTTTAAATAGTACAAAACAAATGAATTCTCAAAATATTGTTTAAACTGGCACGAGGGGGGGTTATGATGTCATCTCTGTAGTAATCATAAACTTGTTTTCCTGTAATAAATATGATCGCTTTTCCCATTAACAGTTTATTAGGACTTTTGGTCTCTGCGAGACCAATCCCAAAAGCGTGGCTGGTTTTGATTGTTGCAGACTGCACTAGGGCTCCATCCCACTGCTGGCTCACTAGCTCTGCTGTCAATAGTCACTCTTTTATTTTCTCATCCTGCTCCTCTGGGGAAATAAAGAGTGGCGCCTCGCTCGCCAGCGTGGGCTCCAGCTCTGCAGCCTGTGGTGGGATTGCAGGGCTGGGGCACAGTGCTGGTGGCAGGGAGCCCACCCAGGGCAGGGTTGTAGGGACTGTGGAGGAGCTCAGGAGCACAGAGAGGTGAGAGGAACCTCGAGGACTAGAAATAATGGATGTAAATTGGAAGGGGGTAGATTCAGGCTGGAGATAAGAAAGAAATTCTATATGGTGAGGGTAGTGCTGCCCAGAGAGGTTGTGGATGGCCCCTCTCTGGAGGTGTTTAAGGCCAGGCTGGACAAGGCATTGAGCAGCCTGATGTAATGGAAGGTGTCCCTGCCCATGGCAGAGGGGTTGGAACTAGATGATCTTTAAGGTTCCTTCCAACCCAAACTATTCTATGATTCAACAAGGGCAAGTGCACCTGGGGAGGAATAACCCCCTGCCTCAGTATATGGTGAGTAGCTCTGTGGGAAAAGATCTAGGAGTTCTGGTGGACAACATGAGCAATGTGCCCTCATGGCCAAGAAAACCAGTGGCATACTGGGGTGGATCAAGAACAGCCTGGACAGCAGGTTGAGGGAGGTTCATCCTCCCCCTCTGCTCTGCCCTCGTGAGGCCATATCTGGAGCACCGCATCCAGTTCTGGGCTCTCCAGTTCAAGAAGGACAGGGAACTGCTGGAGAGGGGACAGCACAATGCCATAATGATGATGAGGGGGCAGAAACATCTCTCTGATGAAGAAAGGATGAGGGACTTGGTTTTGTTCAGTCTGGAAAATAGGAATCTGAGGGGGATCTTATCAATGCTCACAAATACTGAAAGGGGGATGTCAAGAGGATGGGATCAGTCTGTGTTCAGTGATGCCCCTCGGAGTCCCACCACCCCTCTGTGCCCAGCTCTATAGAAAATGCTGCTGGAACACACAGGGTTCTGCTCCTGGAGCTGTGTTCATTCACACTTATCAGCACCAGGACCCTGTGTCTCTGAATGACTGAGAATAATATTTGGAAATATCTGTATTAAGTATATTAGCCCTCTAAGCCTTTAAGTCTTCACAAGGGCTTTAATTCTGAGGATGGTGCTGAGGGTCTGTGCCAGGGATTTTGCAAGGCAGTGACACAAGGGTGGCCATGCTCATTTTGTGCCCCATCCTGCTGCCTTGAAAATGGTTAAAAAATGTTTTACTGCTGGAAATCTGGTTCTGCTTAGCTGGGAAGCGGTGGGGTTCTGAACCCTGCTTTGTAGCACCCTGCTGGCAGCTTTTGTCATTCTCAGCCTTGGCATATGATTGGAACTATTAAGTGATGCTGCGTTGCCTCATTGTATTTAGATTTTAAACATATTTGTAAGGCTTGGAAAAAAAAAAAAAGAAAGAAATTGTTCTCATTATTAAAGCAATGCACCAAATACCTTCAAGTAAATAATCTGTCCCAGAAGGGCTCTTCTCACCCAGAGTGGGCTGGGGAGCAATAAAGCAGCAAAAGGGAAGGGGAAAATAAAAAATAGTGTGGATGTCACAGGGGTGTAGAGCCAGGAGAAGTGAGAAGTGGGAAAGCACAGAGTGATGCAGCTCCACTCCCTGGAAGCTCTTATTCACGTGAGCAGCCAGCTCTGGGGCAACATTTGACTCCCACCCAGAGCCAGTTGCTGAGAGCAGGGCACAGGCTGGAGCCAGGTTTTGGGAGAGATGATCCCAGAAATGGGTTTTGCCTGTTTCTGATGCTGCTGGAAGCATGTGAAGCCTTTGTTACACAGAATCTGGCAGTGAGGGATGTCAGAACGAGGAGGAACAACATGAATCGCTGCTCACTGTTGACTTGAAGTTCCATAAAGCCTCCATGCCTGCATCTCCAAGCTACAGAGGATCTCTTCCCTGGCCACCAACCTCTCAGTATCTAGCAAAAGAACTAATTACTAGTGATTTGACTAATGCAACTTGCCTGGGTCAATCTTCTAGAAGCTGGGGAAGGACCAAAAATCAGTCAAAGCCAAAACAACAATAATGACACACAAAAAAAGCCAAGGAGAAAGGAAAATAGCTGTGATACTTTTGTGATGCCTGTCCATGAGTATTTTTGTGCTGAAGGAATGCAGATGCATTTTTGCTGTGTTACAGCAGAGCTTGAGGCAGAGCAGCAATGATGCACTGTGAACAGACCATGGTAACACACAGAGCTCTCAACTCTCTCTCTAGATTTTTCTGTGGGATTTTCTCTAAATAGTTATTTTGTAATAGGCATTTGCAGAGTCCCTAAATAGCACGAGCCCACACTGAAAAACTTGTATGTTCTGGCATTTATTTTAACAAGCTCTTTATTTAGAAAGTGCTGGGGCAAATGATGTCCCTGTCCCCCCCCCAAGGTGCCAAGCCCATGTGGTGGAGCTGGAGGTCATCATTCTCCCTCCAGCTCCGTTTTTTGAGGAGTCTGGTGCTACCTCAGGCTGTGGAACAGGGACAGCAAGAGGAGGGATGGAGACCAGAGAGCAGATCTCAGGCACAAGTTGATGTTGGCATAAGCCTGACTGTTGAAGACCTGGTGAATCTGGAATAATCCACTTGACTCAAAGACTCATTAGAATGTGTTGGGTTGAAAAAGATCCTTCAAAGACCATCTAGTCCAGTCCTCCTACAGTGAGCATCTTGCACTAGATCAGGTAGTGTGGGAGGACAGGCTGTGAGCAGGAGGGTTCAAGGGATGTGGGACATGGCCATGAGCAGAAGGAAATCACAGAATCAGAGAATGTATTGGGTTGGAAGGAACCTTCAAAGACCATCTAGTCCAATGCCCTGCAGTGAGCACGGACATCTTGCACTAGATCAGGTTGCTCAGAGTCTCAGCAAGCCTGGCCTTGGATGTCTCCAGGGATGGGGGTTCCACAACCTCTCTGGGCAACCTGCGCCAGCATCTCATCACCCTCATGTAGAATTTCTTCTTATGTCTCAAGACAGGACACCCAGTGGTGTTGGAGAAGCTCTGTCACTTCCCTCGGAGTAATAGTTCTCTGAATGAGTTGTCATGGGGATGTTGTCAAGGGAAGAGGGAAACAGCCCTGAAGTTTGGTGATTTAGAGTCAACTACCCATCTGCTTCTCCATGCTGGCTGCATGATCTTATATCAGAGATATAATCAGAGATATATATCAGAGATAACTCTATGAGGAGGGGCAAGACCTGGACAACCCCATCTGTCACTGAAGCCAGGAGGAGTCCTGGTGTCAGTGCTGATGCTTCCAGAGAGCTGGAGTATGTGTGGAGATTGGGACATCACCCAAGCCCTACCTGGCATGGGGCACAGAAAAACGTAGCCCTGGGCTGAGCATCACCAGGTTGTTTGATCACAAAAGTCAGTAGATACTTCCCATGTTTCCTGGTTATGATCTTTGATGAAGAGTACAGTTTCAAAACTACCTTCTTTGAGATTTTTTAAAAAAATGTTATTTCTCACTGTTTTTTCTTTGATTATCTCCCCTCCAAGTTTCCCTGTGTCCCTAGCAGAATTCCTTTACGTTTTGTAGAAAACAAATTGGCAACAAGCTACAAAATATTTTGCTTTTGTGGAAAGGGGGAAACAAAAGTTTAAATGCAATTTTCTAAACCCAGCCTGGTTGGTGGTGCCAAGTTTTACCCATTGTATAAAATGCTGCTCATTGACCCAAAGCAATGCAGAGGGAGATCCAGCACTTGGGGATGGGGTGAAGCTGTTTGAGTTTGGAGATCACGCTATGTAATTGTCCACAAAAGCAGAGCCTGCCATTGTGGTCATCAGCTCCAGAGGGGAATGAGATGAATAGCCAGACTTTTCATAGGCATTGTAAATTGTCTTTCCACAAACCAACTTCCAGGAACAACAGCATACTTCTCTAAATGATGTTTGTTTGCTCTCTGCACCCCTTCCAGCCCTCCCTCCCTCCTCTCTCTCTCTCTTCTGCTTTTTATTCTTTTATTCATTTGAGTGATGAAAACTTGGGGGAATATTTTAGTGACTTTCACAGACATTTGTGATTTTTCCTCCCCAAGTGCCAAAGTAAAAGTTGGCCCTGACCAGCTGAGGCACTTCCAGTGGGATTTGAGGATGGTAAATCAGGAGGAAGCAATAGGATAGTGAAATCTTGGTTAGAAATGACAATGCCATTTCCCCCCTTGCAAGGAACGGAAAGACAGAAATAACTTCAGGAAAGACTTTCCTGCCACTGTGAAGCCAGCTGGAATTTGCAGCAAACCCAAAGCCTTTCTCCTCTGCCCTGCTCCCACATGCTCCTCATTGTGCTTGTTAGTGAGTCCTGGACACAAGTCCTTGGTACTTTATCTGATAGGAGATGTGGAGCAGCTGCTGGACGTGAGTTACAGTAATGGCCCACCTAAGTCGTGTGAAAACCGGGTCTCCATGCGAGTGGGGGCAGGATCAAGCAGGCTCAAATTCTGATTCATTCTTGGAGCAGTTCCTGCAGAGGCCACACTTGTGAGGCCTCTTTGCAGACCTGACTCTGAGCAGTCCATAGCTGAAGCCTATTGTTAGCAGCAGTTAGTTCCTTTATGCTGACAACTCCCTGCTATCCATCCCAGTATGAGAAAGGATCTCTCCCATGGGCTCCCAAAACTGGGTGGCCAGAGATGGGTCTCCTGGGGATTGTGTGCATTATAGAATGGTTTGGGTTGGAATGGCCTCAGAGATCATCTCATTCCACCCCTCCTGCCCTGGGCAGGGACACCTCCCACCAGCCCAGGTTGCTCCAAGTCCCCTTCAACCTGGACTTGAACCCCTCCAGATGGGGCTTCTCTGGGCAACCTGGGCCAGGGGCTCTGGCTTGTTGGTCACTGCAGTCACGGGACATGCTCTAGAGAAATGCTCTACCATCACTGACCAGTCTGGGTCTTAATCCATGGCAGAGGTGCTGGAATCTGCTTCTCTCATGACCCTACCAGCTGATGAAATGAGCCTAGACAGGATGGTGGGTAGAGCATCTAGGCAGAAGAGACAGGACAGTCACAATGTAGAAAACTATCAGTTTGGAGATAAGTGATTAGTAGGGTTTTTCAGAGAAGCACTGAGATCTTCTAAACTACTCTAAATAACAGTTTTGCCATAAGAAGAGAGAGCATGCATGGGAATTGTGTGCTAACAGTGGAGTTGAAGAAGAGGAGGAATGTCACCTCCCTAGAACTGAAGTCACCCCAGGTGGGACTTGGGGTCTTGGCTTGTTTAGACAATGCAGGCTTAAAGGCTGTTGGGGGTTGTGACTCCAGAACAGAAACAGGAGGGCAGACGCTCTAGGTGGAGAGGGCCTGAGGAGACCTGGCCAGATTCTCCCATGAAGTCAGACTCTCCAAAGCCATTTAGTCCTCTTTCCAGGACTTCATGGGTAGGATAATACTGCCAAGGGTTTTGGGGAACCAGATCTAATATGATGGAGTGATGTGGTGTCTGCGAGGTCAGTGAGAAGCATAGGAGAGACCTTACAAAGGAGCTGAGGTGCCTTTCCTAGAATTTCTTCTGTCTAAGCTTAGAAATTCTGACTGGGCTGACTTTGAAAAGAGGATTACAAGAACACATCAGGAGGCTCTGCTTTGATTTGTTGTACCCAAGCCTTGTTAAGGTGGGATTTTGAGTCATTCTTTAAAATTCAGAAAGCAAACAACATAGTTCTGGAGAAACTTCTGCTGTGCTCATGAATCTATGTGACACAGGGCTTTAAATTAAAACACCAAACACGAGGTTGGGTGGTCACAGCCTTCTCATGGGGTGGTACTGGGGGGGAGAGCAAAGGGGGAGAAGCCCATCCCTGACAGTGACAGGAGAGGTGATGGGTGAGGAAGGTGTCTGTGTCCCCTCCCTTACAGTTGCCCCCAGTGAGCCCAGCCCTGTGCAGACACTTTGCTTTCTCCTTTGTTGAACAACTCAATCCATTGTCTGGGGACTGTGGACTGGCAACTTCATACTCCAGGGTGAATTGCCCTGCTAGGAAATGCAGTCCTGTGCATGTTTCCATTTCTATACCCATTGGTATAACATCAGTTCCTGGGAATGCTCCCCCCCTCCTGCACTTTCAGGGGGTATCGATGTTTCCATTTAATGTGGGGTTTTTTGCCCTCACTGAGGAATTTTACAAATAGTTTGTTTATTGTGTCAATTGCTGCCTTTGTGAGCAGAAGAGGGACCATCTGGAGAGCATCACGAGCTCCTGGCATGGATGCTCTGGGGAGGCTGAGCTCTCCCCAGCGTGAGAGAAGCAGCCTTTCCCTGCTCCCCAAAGCCCCCCATCACATCCTCAGATGGTGTCCTGCTTCAACACATCCTCCTGCTCCCAGCTCTGTGGGAGGCTGTGGCAGGGTGCAGGGACAACCATGTTGACTCTGCTGATGGAGGGTTGCTCTGAGTCACCTTCTCCTTAAGGATTCACCTGCCTGCTTGACAGAGGAAGAGGAGGGTCTCAAAATGTGTCCACTCCCCTTGGAATTAGCTTGTTTGATGCAGGAGATAAAGTCCCATCTCCTTTTGTTTCCTCCCATCCTGGTGACCCAACAGAACAGCAGCCACTACTGTGGAACAGCAGCTTCACCTCCACCTCATCTGGGAATTTTCCATGACTATGGGGTTTTGTTGGGGGGGAATAAATGAAAGAGTTGATTAATCCAAAGGAAAATGTTGCATAAGGAATGCATGGGTTTGAGTTAATATCTTATCTGGAAAGGTCAGTGCAGTTTGGAAGGAATGTCTCATTAAGATGGAGGCAGACCACCCTGCAGTCACCCATCATCTGCTGGTCAGGTCACAGCTGGGATGGGGAAAGAGAGCAAAGGAGAGATCTGAACCCAATTCCTCATGTCTCAGGAGGGCACAGTGCTCCTTCTACTCCAGGATAAGCAGATGCTTTCCCTGTCTTGTTGGAGCTCTTCAATTATGTACAGCTAATTAATATTCATTAAGTCAAAGGGAAAACTGGGTTACAGTTTGCTCATTAAGGTACTGACTTGGACAAAACATCAAGGGATTGTCCATTTATTTATGCTGTGGAATGTTGAGGTGGGACAGACTCACTGGCCTGGGGATTCCAGCTGGGGTCTGGGGGCTTCCAGCCAAGTTCCCTCCCCCAGCCAGCACTGCAGAAGGCTGTGGCCCTTCTTCTCACACCCTTCTGGTTTTGTGCCACAGCAAAATCCATTTGGGAATGGCTTTAGTTTTTCTTGGAAATTGCTGGAGGTTTTGGGTTGCTCCTGGTGTGGGATGGGAACATTTTATGATGCTTTTAGAGGTTTTGTTGGAATGGTGATGCTCTTCCTGCCCAGCTCCTGGTGTGAGGGCTGGCTTTGTAGCCAAGGTGAGGCAGCAGCGCGGTGGAGCTCAGAGACCTCAGTGCGTTGTGTGCCCTGGGACTTTTGCTACAAGCAATCACAGAATCATAGAA
>VZTY01020190.1:0-16337 GCA_013400935.1 Turnix velox
CCCAGAAAAAAGAAAAATAAAGGCTCTACTGTTGTTTATTGTTGAGGATTAAGTACTGCACAGGAAAAATTTTCTCTCTTTAAAAAGTATTAACAGAATGCACAAAAATAAATAGTCCTTCTGTTTCTAGTTTAGTCCTTCCCAGACTGTTCCTGAAACATAAATTCAATCAGTGAAAAAGATGTAGTGGGCTCTGGAGTCCTGCTACTAAGCACTGAAACGTGGCTACCTTGGTTCTTTAACCAAGGGAGGGTTATTATGAGTCCAAGAAAATACAGAGAGGAAGAGATAAAATTTGAAATTGATGGGTATACAGCTCATCCAGGCTGGGATAAATTGATATCAGTTGTCTTGTGTTTCTAAGTCTAGACAAAACCTCTGTGCAAGACAGTAGAATGGGAAAGAAGTGCTCGTGATGATCTCAAGGAAAGATATGAGCTTTTATAAGCTCTGTAGCAAAAGGGATAGGTTTGCTTATAAATTAGATAGTCAGAGAAGAAAAACCAAAGAAAAAAGTGCTGATAAATAACCAGAAAGGTCTACACTGTCACAAATTCAGCCAGAAGAGGGGTTATTTTTCTCCTACCATGTGTTACATACAAGACTAGCTTTACCAGTTAGTTCTAGTAGGTGGTGAAAATCCAGAGAACCCTAGTAGAACATTGGAGAAAACCTGGAATTCAAATTTATAATGAAAAGTGTGTGAGAAAAAATTCAGTTTTACCAAGACAAACACATCATATGTAGAACTTTTGCTGGGTGGACACTGAATAGCTTTCTGTCCAGATGAGAGTCCATGGTACATCATTGGAAAGAGACACAAGCCAGCAGGGCTGGGACACCATCTGTTTCTTGCTGGGTTTGGTGTGTGCTGTTTTTCTAAGAGCATAATTCCAGTTGTCTACAGCTCTTAAGGCTTCTACAGAACTCAATGGAAATCCTAAGCTTCCTTCTTGTGGGAGGCAAGTGTGTGGCTTCAAAATGGAACTCGGAAAAAAGTTCACTTTATAGAATATGAATATGATAAGGAGGGTAAAACATTTCTCTTATGGGGAAAGGCTGAGGGCCCTGGGTATTTTAGTCTGCAAAAAAGAAGGCTGAAGAGGAATCTTATCAATGCTTATGAATGCTTAAAGGGAGGATGGGACACGTCTTTTTCCATTGGTGGTGACCTGACAAGATATAATGAGTACAAACTTGGACATAGGAAATCCTATCTAAATTAGGAGGAACTTCATTAGTTTGTGGGTGACAAAGCACCAGCACAGGTTCTCTGGAGAGGTGGTGGAGTCACCATCTCAAGAGACATTCAAAACACTCCTGAACAAATTCCTGTGCAATGTAGGTGAACCTGCTCTGACAGGAGATGGGACTAGATAATCTCCAGAGGTCCCTTTCAACCCCTATCATTCTGTGACTGTGACAGCAAATCACTCTCCCTCTAGCCTTCTTAGGACTTTATGAGCAGACAAAAAAATTAAATTATCCATAAGAAATGAACACTTTGATGAGAATATCTTTGTGTTTCTTAATTCTCTTGAGTGTTCCTGGGAACAGGAGAGTGCAATTATATCCATCTTCTCCTCCAAGCTGTGTGTTCTCTCTCCCTCGCTCACACCTTGCTCTCTCTTCTTTATTCCTTGTTTATCCTTAGATAAACCAAACTATCCAATTTTGACAATTCCTAGTGCCTTCCTCCATCTCACCTTACAGTCTTGCATCTTGGTTCCTCCTCAGCTGCCCAGAAACACACATACTTTCACAACCTTTTCAGTTGCCAAGAGTGAAATTGTAATCAATATTGTTAGTCAGTTCTGCCATTGATGAAACCTCAGACTTCAGATTCAGCTCCTCCTCCTTCAGTTCTTACCTTCCTCACTGCTCAGTTTATTCCCACCCAAACAAGAGGCATTCAGGCTCAATAGTTTTTCTGATCTTGGAGAAAGATGGCACAGCTCTGACAGCCTCTAGCACCTATCACACATGGCTAAATCTTCATCTCTAAATATACAATCAGAATTCCTATGTTATTAAGAGACAAGTTATCCAACTCATTGCATCCAAAATTATATAAAATTAATGAGAATAACACGATGGGGCTATGAACTGCCAAGATGCATCTTTATAGAGAATCATGTAACTTATGGCTTTACTATTCCCAGATACCCCAACTTCACACTGTACAATATTATGCTTTCATGTAACTCCTACTATATATAGCTATGTAGGTTCACCTCTTTAAGTCCTGGAACTCTGTTCTGGTACATTTAATTCAGTGGAACAGCTGAACTGTCTGAAACCAGCACTTAAAACATGAGTGTATATGTGCAAAAAATTATCAGTAAAACCACCTGCAAATTAATTCATTTTCTCAAGGGATCTCTTGTAGACCAATGTTCCTAAACAGAATGCCTTATTTGCAAAATGTTTCCAGGTATACACAAACTGTTCCAAGTCTAAGACTAATCATTATGACCATTTTCTTTAACTCTTCATAGAATAACAGCATTTGTTGAGTTGCAAGTGACTATCAAAGATCATCTAGTTCAGCTCCCCTGTAGGGAGCAGGGACATCTCACACTAGATCAGGCTGCTCAGAGCCTCATCAAGACTGGCCTTGAATGTCTCCAGAGGTGGAGCCTCCACCACCTCTCTAGGCAGCATATTCCAGTGCTGCACCACCCTCATCACAAAGAAATTCTTTCTAATGTTTAATCTAAACCTGATCTTCTCTAGTTTAAACCACTGCCCCTTGCCTTATTGCTAAATGCCCTTCCCAGTCCCTCCCCAGCTTTCCTGTAGACCCCCTTTAGGTACCAGTAGGCTGCTCTAAAGTCTCCCTGGAGCCTTATCTTGTTCAGGCTGAAACATGAGTACATGTAAGCTGCAAAACTTACACACCTTCTCATTCCAATAAAGAAAAATGAGGAAAGTACAAAGAATGCAAATTAAGATTTTTAAATAAAATCATCTTTTTTTCCCTTTCAATAAATTAACATTGGCATTTTTAAGAAAAGAAAAGATTTTAATCCAACTCCTGAAGTAAACTACCTTTTTGAAAAAGAAAAAAAGCCAACCAACTCTTGTTAATGCTCCTAATAATCCTATTCATGATCTCAGATGAAATAATGAAGGCTGCTAATTTTTTCCACAATGTTCATTTTGCAATCAAAATTCTGCTCTGAAGAATTATCATGGAGATGCTGCCATGTTTGTGAAATGTAGGCCTCATTGTATTAAGATAAAGGAGGTTCCTATTCATGCCACAGATTGCTTGTCTTTTGAGATATATTTTGTAGTCCATTTAGTCCATTTCCATAGCATGAAAAGAACAGAGGATTGCAATTAAGTGCAGTAGCGTATACAGCACTATAATCATAATTGCTAGAATTATATTCACAATTTTCCTCACATGTTTTGCAGATGCTTTCTCTTTCATCCACATGCCATGTAGTTCATGTTCCCATTTTGTAGAAGTTGCCATCAATTTGTTGCCACATGTTTTATGTGCCACCGAGCCTTTTTTTTTTCTCCTCCTTTGTGGATGAGAACAAGGGTCTGATTCACTCGAAATGTCCCATGGATTCCATTGTTTCTCTGGTTCTACAAACCCCAAGGGGTACCTTTCATTCTGCATTTGGTTTGTCATTTGTTCAGCTTTGTACTGGATTATCCACTTGAAAAGAAACTGCACCAATTGTGGGCTCAACCTGAAAGTTCAAAAAAGTGAGAAGTACTTCTCCCCAGGAACAAACTGCAAAGTGTATTCAAGATCAGAGGTTTTATTAATTTCAAGTGGCATTTGTAAGCCTCCTGCTGAAGTCTGCCATAGTGCTATAAGTGGCATCATTTGTGCCAATTTATAATGTAAAATGCAAGGTCTCCATCCAGTTTTAGTATTAGTTACAGAGTTGTAGGTGGCATTTTGTTATTTCAAAATTCATACTTCACAATCAGGGTATTTTTTTCTTCCCTTACAAAAGCAGATTAGAAATTCTCACTCTTGGTTGTTACTACTGGGTGCTCACCTTCTAGAAGAGGACACAGAGCATATTCCAGTGAAATGATGGAAGGAAGACATGAAATCAACAGAGTAAAGCATCACATGACTTTAACATCTCAGCAATAGACCTGGAATAAAAGACCTCCAAAGAACTGGAAGTTCCCCAGTAGGTGGCTAAGACCTTTTGTTTGGTAACAGGGAATGAAGATTCTATATTACATAAATCTTTCTGCATAATTTCTTTGTTTCTTCCCTTCCACTGATTACAATATTTTCTGCAGCTCTTATTTTCACAGTTTAATTTATTTTTTAATATTTGCAAAATCTCTCAGACAGGAAATGTAACACTATCAGGATTTCCTCTTACATCTAGAAAAAATCTTTGAATATATTAGTGCTTACTACTTAGAAACTTTTTTAATACTAGATCCAGAGCAATTGGAACATCTTGGGCAAGAAATGAGAGAAGTGTTTTCAGTGATTGACTTCTCCCCCAGTCCCAATATGGCTGATGTAATCCCATTTTCTGAACATCTTCTTCCCATCACATCAAAGTCCTCTGCAAAAAAGAAATCAAAGTTTATGTGTGAATCTTTGAATGGACACATTCCAATCTTGCTTTCACTTCCCCAAGGTATCTTTCATACAAAGTTAGTTAGATCTTTAAAGCTTTGCATGTTTTCTTGCTCTGTTTTTCATTTAAACTTTTGACTGGCAGGCATTTCCTTAGGTGTACCTTTTAGTCTCTTAAGAAATAATTTGCCAAAATCAAAGCAAAATAGGGTTTCTACAGTGCTATTTTATCCTTCAGGAATGCATTCATGTTCCATGTTTATATTCTTTATTTATCATAGTTAAATGCATAAAATATTCACACTGAAACAGGATCCTTGAGGGACAGTGAGGTGAAAGAGTAGTTTGGGATTGAGAGAGGGAAAGCATCCAAGAACAAAGATTTGATTTACTTAGTTGCTATAACAGCTGAAACACAGCAAACATTTTACAAGGAGCCACAGTGTTTTTATGCTGGAGTCAGCAGAGCTCCAAACAGCACATTAGCAGGAATGGTGTTCCCCAGAACTTCAAAAACATTCCAGAAACAGAGCCCATGGTTGGGTTCACTGGAAAAAAAATCCTAGAGGGATCCTGAAGTCTGAAAGTTGCTCTCCCTGGCCACAGGGAGTCCAGTCATGAGCTGTTCACTCAGATCTCAGTATTTTTTAACACTGTCTCATGTGAAATACAGCCCGTGTTGATCAAAGGTAATTTGCAAATGTGGAGAGAGTGAAATAGGATGCTTGAGGCAGGATACTGATATTTGTTGTTACCATATCTTCAGTCTCAGCTTTTCAGTCTTCAGTGTTTGGTCACACTCTCTCTCCTCTAAAGCAGAAAAATATTTTCATGCTCATTTTACAAGTAAGAATAATTAAGGTGGAAAATGAGATCAATTCCCTGCCTTGAGCATCAAGGAAATCAGCACAAAAGCTGGCTTGCAATTCCTTACTCACAGTCTTTTACATAGGTCACCTCACATCCCTCCTTATCAGAGTATAAACAACAGAGCAATTTTGCACTGCCAGTGCCATCCTCCTGCCCCATTCCTTGTGTTTTCTACAATGGAAATCACAATAGAATATCCATCATAGCAGCTCAGAAGTAACTGTTTTTAAAAGATATTTGCTTCTGTGTCTTCATTGTTGATGGAGATTAAATAGGAATTAATGTGTGGCAATTTTCTGCATCATATTGCAGGTTGTTTAGAGTTGGAAAGAAGGAAGGAAGGAAGGAAGGAAGGAAGAAAGGAAGGAAGGAAGGAAGGAAGGAAGGATGGATTAACTTCCTTTCCTTCCTTTGAAGTGAGTAGTCTCAGTACTCAGAGACAAAAAAATGTTTTCCAGGCAAAAAAACCACAATTTTTTTCTTTGTGTCCTAATTTTTTTCCTCTAAAACTAAGCAATTCACAGATATAAATCTATTTGTTTCCTGGGAAAATACTTCTTTCTGTAAAGGTTTTGAGTGAGAATTTTTTTGATCCCAGAATCTGAGGTTAGCCAATCATTAGAATAAATGAAATAAAAAGGTGCTTCTGTTTTATTTTGTGCTCAGTCAAAAAAAAAAAGAAAAGAGGGGGAATTTTCTCTGTGAAAATTCACCAAGTTATTTTTTATCACATGGTGCAGGATTGTAAACAAAATAGTTTAGTAGTATCCATTTTATTTATGAATACTGAGAAATTTCAAAGCTAAAACTGTGAAGCTTTGGATTTGCTTCATTGAAGTGACCTGCATTTTGACATCACATCAAGCAAAAAAATCCACTTTTACTGGCAGTGTATCGAGAGGCAGTCTAATGGAAAGAGGTCTGACCTGGGCTTTAGAAGATCTGTATTCATTTTCCCCTTCAGCTACAGACTTGGTGTGATTTCTTCTAACAAATGCACCAAAAGATAGCATGAAGGCAGAAATATACAGAGTTCATAGAATCAAAGCAGAACTTGCAAGCGATGCATAGAAGGCTCCCAATGGACAAGCAAAATATATATTTAAATTTTAAAAAAGCCTCTTCAAGGGTGTTCAAGACTTACAGCAATCCCTAGTCTCCAACAGAATTTTTTTCCTTTTCATTTCACTTTCAGACTCCATCAGGGATTAGAAATGTATTACTTGTATCCCCTGAAGGTGGGATTCTATCAGGAATTCCACCTTCTCCTGAGATTTCTGCAGTCTTGAGAGTTTTGGATGTTCTCCATTGGAGAGACTCAGCTCTTGGAAGCCTGTCTGAATATCACTGATTATTTGGCTACATGATGCACAAGAGACCTTCATGAGATGTCCAAAAAGTCATACAGAATCTAATTTTTTGGGTGTCCTTCCTTTCTTTGGGGCATCAGTATGCAGGTACATAACAAGACTTGGTCAAAATACATGCTTGAAAGTCATGCATAACTTTCAACTACAAAACAAATAAATTCAAAGTTTTATGATTCTTGGAAAAGCCAAGCACCTTCCCCAGGTGTCTCACTGCACATCATGCCCTGGGAAGATGTAATGTAGCTCATCTTCCACTGATTGAAGATGGAAAATCTGAATATGATGACTCCAATGTCTTGTGGAAACCGAAGTCAGTTCTGAGTGTTGGAAAGTGCACTTATACTGAGACAAACCTTAGGCTTAAGGGGGTGATTCTCCCTATCAGAACCTTGTTGATGCTGCAATACCAGTTTCAGTTCTAGAATCAGTCTGAGGAAGTCTTTGACATACCCATGCACAGATCAAGTGTACCCTGAATTTCCACAGCCCTAGTTCAGGATGTCCCTGCAGGTAGTTGGGCTAGATGGCCTTTGAAGGCCCCTTCCAACTCAATGATTCTATGATTCTAATTATTTAAGGACATATCCTTGTTATCCTAGCCTGGCAATCAAAAGTGAAAAAGTTCCTTTACTCTCTTCTGAGAGCCAATCTGGAAGGAAGAAGCATCTTCTTGGTTTAAAAACAGATGGAAAGAAGACAATGCAGGGAACAGAAGCAGAAAGACAGAGCAATGGGAGACTGAGTCTGTAGATTGAGAGTAAGCACAGGGAGGTAAAGGGGCCCTGGTACTCCGTGTGCATCACAAAAGTGTGGGGCACTGCAGAACTAGAGATTGGTGAGGAAACTCAGGTCAGATAAGCAGCAAGAACAAACAAGTTGGACTGTGACATCAAAACTGGCTGGATGGGGTTAGGACTCCTGGAAGCATATGAAAGCAAAGAGGAGAGGGGCATGGCAGGGAGGAGGGAAGAGGATTCAAGAAGAGATACTGAAATTTGATAAGAAAGGAGAGGAGTGGAAGTTTAAATAGGAGGGGAGAAAGAGACTCCCTGGGCAAGAAGTCTGGGAGTAGCACTAAGAGACTCTGGAATAAGATTCTTTCATTGTCGGAATCATAACAAATAAGAAAAAATGAACACCAGTTTAAGAATGTTAATATTTTGGTCATTCAGCCAAGCCACCCACCCTAGTGGAGTCTGAATGGGGACTTAGCTAATGCTTGGTTCAGTCAGCACACACTGATAGTCTGCATGCCTATGAGCAGTTACTGGTATGTTGCTCTTTTCTTTTCACATCATGTAGAGACTCCACCAGTGGGAACTCTGCAAACCACACTTGCAGCATAGACCTCCTGGGACCTGCAAAATGTGTGCCAATCACCCCTTAAGAGGAGCTTCTCTGCTCTTGTGGTTATCACTCATTTTATTGTTGAGGGTCTGTAAAATGTAACTGAAGTTTCCAATCCTACTAATGAACAATATAGGTTATGCCTATATTATTATTATGCCAAATAACCTGGAGATTGTTTGTATTAATTTCCTTCTTGAAAAATATAACAAACAACATTTGAAAATCCTCCCTAAAAATATAATTATAGTAAAACAGCAAAAATTGGGCAAGCAGCAGTTAAATGAACAAGAAATCTTAAATCATCTCACTCTTTTCTCATCCTCTACCCTGCACTGGAATGCAGCTGGAGTTCATTAATATTTTTGAAGAACTTAGAATGACAGAAAATCCCATATGGAAATGAACAGAAAATGTTGGCTAGTTAGTGTTCTTCACTAGAAGAAAAAGAGCCAAACCAACCCACACACTGCATAAGAAAGAGGAAGAAATGTACTTTAGCAATGCAATTCTGGACCAAGTGAGACCAGGTCTTTCAGAAAAACAGTATATGTTCACATAAGTAAAAACCTGCAAATATATTTTTATTTTTGGGTAACTAAAACTCTGGAGAGCTTATCTTTCTCTTTGTTAATATTATTTCCTCAGTGGAGTTTGAAATGCAGAGGATAGATATCTAGCTCTGCATGTAATCATGTGTGTACATGTATCACAACTACTTACTAACTTCAGCATTAAGAGATAACCTTTTAATAAATCATTTAAAATGTTATTTAGAATATACAATAAATTTCAACAACTGCAAATGGTTCCTATTGTAGCCTTTAATGTTAGATTTGGTATGGAGAGATTGATGTAACAGCTAAGTCTTGAGCTAAAAAGCACCTCCATAGCCACACAAACTGAGAACTGTCTCTCTCTGGTACCTCAGTGAGGTGACACCCTGACATATCAAAAATAGGAAAAGAAGAAAACTGCAGTTCCTATTTCTTGATCCACTTCTTTTTGATTGTCAAAGTGAAAGGTGTAAAGGCATCAAATAATGAACCTTGTTCTCTTAGGACAATGCAATAATTTAAGAATGTGACTGAAGGATATTAATCCACAAGCCAATAATTTGGAGCAGGTTGCTCAGGGTAGCGGTTGAGGCACCATCCCTGGAGATTATAAAGTGATGGATAGACATAGAACTTAGAAATATGGTTTCATGTTTTTTCTTGTCAGGGTTAGGTCAATAATGGGACTTGATCTGTGAGGTCTCTTCCAATTCAGGCAATTCTATGAAGTTAATTACCACAAAACATATTACATAAATTTTTGCCAAAGTCTTTATCATGGATGCATGTATTTTTCAAAACAAAATCACATCTTTACATGCTACAAAAAGATCTCTAACACAGATATGTTCCACTTTCTAATATTTCTTCCCATGAAGTCAAAATGAGAAAATGGAGCAGCTGTGGCAGGTATTTCTTGTAACACTTAATTTTACAGTAATGAAGACACTCAGGCCTTAGACTATAAGATCCTTTACAGAACAGATCCACCACGTGAACAGATGAAGTATAGGCCTGGTCTTTTTTCAAAAGGTTAATGTTGACAGATCACTGTGGTGCTGATGATCAATTAGTTAATGTTTGTACAGTGCTCTGCAGATGTAAAACTCTATAAGTACTGAGCATTGCTATTATGAGTACACTTCAGGATCCTTAGATAACTGTTGGAGTACAGTAGACATGATCTTAATCTATTAATATCCCTTTATAAGTGTGGTTGTTCACAAACTGCCAAAACATCGCTATTGTAATATAATTTTTTTTTTCCCAGATAGCATGGGTGTCATGAATGTTAATAGCAAGGAAGCAAAATTGCTCCTGTCATNGTGGCAGGTATTTCTTGTAACACTTAATTTTACAGTAATGAAGACACTCAGGCCTTAGACTATAAGATCCTTTACAGAACAGATCCACCACGTGAACAGATGAAGTATAGGCCTGGTCTTTTTTCAAAAGGTTAATGTTGACAGATCACTGTGGTGCTGATGATCAATTAGTTAATGTTTGTACAGTGCTCTGCAGATGTAAAACTCTATAAGTACTGAGCATTGCTATTATGAGTACACTTCAGGATCCTTAGATAACTGTTGGAGTACAGTAGACATGATCTTAATCTATTAATATCCCTTTATAAGTGTGGTTGTTCACAAACTGCCAAAACATCGCTATTGTAATATAATTTTTTTTTTCCCAGATAGCATGGGTGTCATGAATGTTAATAGCAAGGAAGCAAAATTGCTCCTGTCATCTTCTTCCCATTCTTGTACATACAGTATATGAAAGTCTGTCTCCTTAAAATGACAGGAGATAACCACATCTTCCTGAGACTCCAATCATCTGTGTAAGGTCTTTAATTTGGGATTTGAATGCCAGATAATTAGGAGCTGAGGTAGAATCACACTGCTTTGTGAGTCCCATGGCCCAATTAGTAAATCAGATTGTAAAAGGTTACTGGAATGAGCCTTTAATCTTGCCAGGCTTTTACAATTATTGCATGTGCAAGACAGAGGATCCTGTACCAGGGACAAGAGGAAGGAGAAATTTAGTGTCATAGCAGATAATCTGCTGATGTAAATTGTTACAGGTCCTTATTTACATCTGCTGGAAACTTGGTTAAGGCATGCACTTCTCCTCTCCCTGCTTGCTCCTTCTGCAAAATGGAGGTGCCACCTCTGTGAAATGCTTCATGAACACGAAGTATTAGCAATACTGATTCTGTTTACAGGGATACTTGTTCCTCTTAGTGATACAGAAGCCTGCTATTAATCTCCAGCTCTCATTTATTTTTGCTCAGTGCTGTCCACACAATCACCAATTCTCATTATGAAAATAATTGCTGCCTCTATAACTATGTTTTTGTTTGATAATATATTTCATGTTCAGGAGGGCCTATTAAAATTATCTAGTTTGACCTCCCATGCAGTGCAAGCATTATATTCTCTCCAAGCCATTCTTACAACAAATCTCACAGTGGAGCTATTAAAAATATCATTGTACATTCATGGGCCAGGGAGCCATTGTATCAGAGATGTGAAAGGAATTACCCCTTCCCTGAAGAATTTATAATTCAACTGGATCCTGCAGTGGGATGACAAAGATGAAATGGGGCCATTCTTAAGAATATTAAGAGAATCTGTGGAAGGACCAGAGAAAAAAAATCATCTAATTCCCAGTTTATTTGTTTACCCCCACAATCACCCTCTGTGTGATAAATAAAAGAAAATTTTCTCTTATTATGGTAATTCTCTGTCACCAGTTTTTTAATTAGTGTAATTTATTAAGATATCATTGAATTTATTTCCTGAGAAAGTAGTTGGACTTCTAGTTCTCTTGGAATCATAGCACCTTCTAGGTTAGAAGGGACCCTACGAGTGCAATTGTGAATCTAACACTGACAGAGCCACCATTAAAATATGTCACTCAGCACCATGTTTATCAGGGCTGGTGATCCCATCATTTTCCTCCATAGCATGTTCTAACCCCTGACATCCCTTTCAAAAATGAAATTCATTTTAAACCTCCCCTGGTGCAACTTCAGACCATTTCCTCTTGTCCTATCATTTGTTACTTGGGAAAACAGACTGACACCCCCCCTCTCTACACCAACCTTTAGGGAGTGAGAAGGTCTCCACTCAGCTTCCTTTTTTCCAGGTTGAACATCCCTGACTCCCTCAGCTGCTCCTCAAAAAATTTGTGCTCCAGATCCCACAGAGCTCCATTGCCCTTCTCTGGATGCTCTCCAGCACCTCAGTGCCTCCCCAGTGCCCAGTTCAGGGGAATGACCACTTCTCCAGTCCTTCTGGAGGACTGTTCCTGATACAGGCCAGGATGCTGTTGGCTTCCTTGGCCACCTGGGCACACTGCTGCCTCATATTCAGATGGCAGTCCACCAACACCCCCAGATTCTTTTCTACCAGTCAGTTTTCCAGCCATTCTGCCCTGAGTTTGTAACTCTGCATGGGGTTATTGTTGACAAAGTGCAAGTCTTGCCACTTGGCTTTGTTGAACATCAACCCACTGCCCTTGACCCATCGATCCAGCCTCTCCAGATCCCTCTCAACAGCTGAGGTCCTTAAGAAGTTCTGCACTGGTGTCACAGGATTTGTGCATATGCTATGTTATTATCTTTCCTGATATTACACAGCACCCATCACTGTCATTGCTAGCAAAGCAGCCTTATGAAGATGGAAAGCCTCCCCTGCTAATTTTCAGAGCTGTGTTCTCAACCTGCTGCACAAGGCATTAGCCTCACAACTCCCATTAGCCCCCACTGTGGTGAGTCAAGAATCAAGTGCATAAAGGATGTCAGGCATTGTATGCTCACAGTAATCAGATTTGCTGGTCACTTAGCCCCAGCTGCACTTTAAAATGTGTGTTTAGAATGAAAATGCTGGCTAGCAGCAAAGCTGCAATACTTGACAGTGGGGGAGTTTTGAGGCCATGTACAATATACTTTAGATGCCAACGTACCAGGAGAATCATCCCAGATTGCTAATGCAATGCTGGAATTTAAGTAGGCTTTTACCAGAGCAGATGTTGGTACTGTCACAGCAATTAAACTTTCCAGCTAGGCTTTCCTGTGTATGCAGAGTTATAGATATGATTGTTTGTGCTGTCCTAAGGCCACGGTTTCTCTCAAGCCTCTGTTGTGCTGAGTGCTGGATGACTGCAAATAAAGACACAGTCCTTGCCCTGTTGAAGCTTCCAGTCTGCAAAATAATGTCATTACTTCTCAGCTCGGGGTCACAGTTCAAGGAGAAGCACCCCGGCTGGAGGGGAAATAGCTGAAACTGCAGGAGTTGGTCTGTCTTCCTCCTCACACGAAGGAACATTACACATAATAACAGCCGGCTCTTTTCTCTTCACCCTGTGCTCCCTGCTGTCAAACTCCACTCGCTGCTGTGGCATCTGACAAGCAAACCTTTACTTCAGCCTCACCTTGTACTTTTCTTTTTTTTTTTCTTACAGGAGCGCATTATTAGCAACATAAATTATGGTCTGAGGTCAGTGTTATCGAGCACACGGGATTCAAATTGCGTGCTTTAGAATAAAAATGTCAGTTTGGCAGGTGCACGGGGCCAGCTCTGGGGAATGTTTTTGACAAATAGTAGATTTCTTTGAAAATGGAAGTTTGAAAGGGAGAAGCATTTGGAAATTTTGTTCAAGTTTGTTTAAGTAAGAAGCTGTTCGGAATATTTTCTTCTAGGTGCTCACACATTTCTTTAAAAAGGGCTATTCTGAGCAACAACAAGAAAAGATTTCAAATGGCAAATATTATGGCAATAGAGCATTCCATCTGAATTAAAAATTAAATGTAAGACTTTTACCCAAAATCAAGCAAAATATTGAATGGGAAAATATACATGGAAAATAATATTCTTTAAATTCTACTCCCATCATAAGTTTTTTGCTTCTTTCTGTGACCATGCCTCAGAAATGCAGCAGTCAGGAAGCTCTGTTTATTGCAGGGCCATTCTTATTTAAATGACTGAGAGAAGGGTTTCAGGGAAAGGTCATTTGTGTTTGGAATTGCCCAGACACAAATTCCCGACTCCAAAATAAAATTAAAAAAGGGTTAAGGTCTGAGGTCAGGTTCGGGTTCCTCTCCAGATGCAATTCAAACCCCATGGGCTTGTGCAGTATGTTTAGATTTGCAAATCCAACAGACAGAGAGCAGATATTTAGATTGTTTCAGGCTGGCAGTGGGACTGACATGTACTTTTCCTATGTAAGTTTGAAGGTATCACATATGTTATAATTAGAACTCTGCAAAAAGTGGAGGTTTTCATTTCCTGCATCTAACATGGCAGCTCTTCTTGATATCTCTTTATTAGCTGTCAAGTTGCTGGTAAAAATTTGCATGGCCCCAGATCATATGGAAGCTTCAAAGTTCAAATGACAGTACAGACCTCTTGTTTAGCTTGGTTGACTGCCTAGCAAAAAAAAGATATTTTTCCTATCTCCAATGTTTGAGCTGAATTTTTGTCCTGTTATATTGATACTTTATGGATGAGGGACTTAAGCACTGAATGGGTTATAATCCCTGGAATTTTTTAAGAGATGGGTAGACATAGTGCTTGCAGATATGGTTAAATCAGTGAGGGTTTTTTTCAGAGTTAGGCTAATGGTTGGAAAAGATGATCTGAAAGGTCCCTTCCAACCTAGGCATTTCTGTAATTCTGTAATGCCACAAAAAGTTCAAGGGGTAACATGAATATTCTTGAATCTTTTTGGGGGGAGTGACATCACTGATGGTCATAGGTTATTCTGCTTTCTAAGTCCTTTGCCCTACTTCGCCTTTCCCTTAGTTGAAGCAAAAATGGAAAATTAAAATAAACCTCTCAAAACAATTTTAAGAAGATTTGATTCTGCTGTTTCCACTCATGGTGTCTCTTCGACAGCAAATGACACTCTGTGGGGAGGGGCTCATCTCAGGCAGCAGGCTAGTAATTTCTCTTTTCATCAGTGATCTACTATAATTTTCACTTTCAGAGGCTGGAGTAGATCACAAAAAGGCAGTAATCTGCTTTATGGGCTCACCTGAGGAGTCTGACATCTCCGTCGGGTGTCAGCTCCTGCATGCTCTCAGTAGCATTTCTTAGATTGTTTCTGCAAAATACATCACATCTTTGTGGTACTTCTCTCTCAGCTTACATCTGAGCATCCAGTCCTGATCTATGTTTTTCCCCAGATCTATTGCTTGATGATGGCACAAACAGGTAAGCTACAGAGGCAGGAGATCAAAATGACATAAAATTGCAGGCACCTATTCACAGAGGGCAGAATATTCAGCAGACAGCTACCTGCAAATTTCTTAGTCTTCTTTCTTAGTCTCTCTTAGTTTCTACAATAGATATAGGGAAAAAAAAAATAATTGAATATCAGCTCTATTTTCTGCATTAAAAATCCTTTGCACACCAATAATAAAGTGGAATACCAGACGACTTGTTTACTGTTTGAATCCTTTAGCTCACCATCATGAAAAAGACATATTTGGTAGGACAGAGGGCCCCCCAAGGCAGTGCAAAAGTAGTCATAAACATTAGCCATAGATGAAGACAGCAGAGAAATTCCAGACAAACATTCTGGCTAGGATCAGACCACACATGTATTTTCTGATAATGCAAGAGACCATTTCAGAGAAGCTGTGATTGCAAGATTACAGCTGGATTTTGCTGACAGCATCTATGGCTTTTTTTTTTTCCTTCTTCCAACGATCATTGCTAAATATGAACAACAATTTGCTCCATGTTGCATAATTTGAGGCATTTGAAATGGCAGTATAACACTCTAAGTGAAAAACAATGCTGCAAGGCTTGGGGTCCCTGTTGCAGTAGCACATTGTTTATTTTCTCCATATGTAACAATCCTCCTGATCTGTCTCCAAAATATTCATCCATTTTACTCGTGTTTCTCACCATATATACCAAGAAATTCCAGCTGACTTATCGACACCCCAGGGCTCTAAGTCATTGGTAGTCAGTGCAAGCAGGACTTCTACAGGCATGTCAGCAAGAGCTGAGGACTGACAACTCTGTGACAGTTCCTCTGGTGGCCCAAGCCACCCTAGGAACTGTCTGAACACATTGACTTAGGTCTGTGACTCTCTAATGAGTCCCAGTGTGGTCTCCCTGCTGTTTTTAATGCTTTCAGAGGACTTACCCGTCAAAACATATTCTGTAATTACACACCTAAGCCAAACCCAGACTTCTGCTGGCTCACATTCCAGCACCAGAGTGCTGCACTAACGTGATTGACCCCACTGGGGCAGGCTGAGGTTTCCTTCACAGACCTAGAGCCTGGACCAGCTTTCACTCCTCAACCTTTAGAGTTTTGTTACTGGAAGTCATGCAAAAATAAATGGTTCACCTTACAGGGCTGAAAGACCAGTGTAACGCACAATCTTTCTTGTTTAAAACTCCTGTCAAAGCACACAATTACATTTTTGTGAGTTAAGGTGAAATACAGGCTTGGTTTGGTGCGTGCAAGCTACCTGAGAAAGGCTTTGCCTTCCAATAAGCCTAGTGAGAGAAATATCAGCAAGGCTTGTGCTTTGTTTCAGGTCTGAAATTAAAACAGTGCATTGGATATGGTGTCAGTCTTAGAATCATAGAATCA
>VZTY01020194.1:10568-26050 GCA_013400935.1 Turnix velox
AGGGAAATCCCAAGCACAAATCCAGACTGGGTAGAGATGGAGAAGAGCCCTGAGGAGGACTTTGGGGTATTAGTGAGTAAGGATCTCAACAGGAGTCAGCAACATGGGCTGGCAGCCCAGAAGGCTATCTGTATGGCTAATCCCAGGCTGCAGGGTGAGGGAAGGGATTCTGCTGCTCTATTCTCATGAGTCCTGACCTGGGGAACAGCACTCAGCACAAGGACGTGGACTTGGTTGGAGTGGGTCCAGCAGAGACCCCAGAGATACTGTGAGGGCTGTAGGCCATCTGCTGTGAGGGAGGGGCAGGAAATGAGACGGAGGGGAGCCACAGGATAAGGAGAAATGGTTTTAAACTGAAAGAGGGGAGACTATGATGAGACATTAGTCAGAAATGTTTTACTCTGAGAGAGGTGAGCCCCTTGCCCAGGTTGCCCAGAGAAGCTGTAGCTACGCCATCCCTGGAAGGGTTCAAGGTCAGGATGGATGGGAATTGGAGCAACTTGGCAGAGGTGTCCCTGCCCAGGGCAAGGGGTGGCACAGGATAAGCCCAACCCATTCTGTGATTCTATGATCTAAGGACTACATTAACAAAAAACAAGTATCAAAAATAAATTTTAATGCTACAAAAAATATTATTCCCATAGCTTTTTTTAAACCTAGAATCGTATTAATGAGCAATTGGATGGATAATTAAATGACTAGGTTTAATCACCCCAAAACTGTGATTATTCCCAAGTAGCAACTCGTATTTGTACAGAACACAATGTATTTTTTCACTAGAATCATAAGAAAATTTAATCAATTACACACTTCCCAATACCAAAATATCCACCACCAGATTAACGAACTCCAGAAACAATGACATTTCAGATGATGCTAAATCTGCAATTACTCTATTTTACTAAAACAACTGGCCAAATCTTAATAGGCACAAAACCATCTTTAACACTGTTTGAATTAATTAGTCAGATGATGATATAATCATGACTTGGTTCCTTTGATATAATGGACATTCCCAAAAGCTCCTTAATGCTCCTAACTAAGCCATCACACAAAATAATGTTTTAATCCCAATACAAATACATGTCATGCTGGATTTTTAATTTTAAATATTTCTGTATTTTAGGTAAAAGGATTCAGTCAATCAGAAAAATTAACACTTCACAGAGTGTTCCTAGAAATTTATGGTAAAAACATAACAAAAGCCAAAAGGCTGTACATGGATTGTGTACCACAGAAAGAGCCAGCTCCATACCTGCTCAGTGTCCTGGCCTTTCTCCATGTAGTAGAGCTTGTAGTTCTGGATTTCTCCATTGCCTGATAGTGGCGTTTCCCATGCAACAGTGACAGAGGTGGGTGAGCTGGCATAGGCTCTGATGTTGGGTGCTGGACCAGGAAGTTGAACTGAAAGGGAAGACCAGAACTGCTGGTCACCAAGCCCAACCATTTAGATTTCCAATACCTAATTTTTTTTTGTATTAGCTTCACTATTAATTGCCTTCAATTAAAAGATGGATATTTTTTTTACATTTCAGCATTTCACACAAATTCCTTGGTGGGTGTAAAGGTGGGAGCGAATTTCCAAAGGAGATCCTGGTCCCTGGGTCAGATTAATTTTGACTCGAATCATCCTAACAAATGATGCACTTCACATTTTCCTGAAGTCGTTTCAAAGTTATTTCCTTCATAAAAGAAACTCTACAGGACATAACAAAAAATGTTTAATAATTTCTTTTCAAGGATGGGAGTAAACCATATAAACACACCACCAACAAGGTGACTTGGAAAGTAATTTTGAAACTATGATTGGGAAGTGCAACTTCTAAAAGCACCAACTTATTCTCAGAAAGGTCATGAATGGGGAAAACAAAAAAAAATTGGAAATATCTCCAGCTTACCCTCAGGCTGGGTGGCCACCTTCAGTGGCATGGAGCTCTCCCCAGGGCCGTGCTTGTTCTGAGCGACCACACGAAAGACATAAACTGTCTCTGGCATGAGATTCTGGATCATCACTTGTGTCTCTCCAGGACGACTTGTATTTTCAACACGTTCCCTTTAGGAAGCCAAAGGATAGGACACAGAAACAATCCTTGATTACTTAGTAGAGTTTTGAAGGGCAAATGAAGGAATAGTTGCTATTAAGATGTATCTTGTTTTAATGCATCCAGTGTATTAATGATGTGGTGATTTATACAGTGTGGACTAAGTAATAAAACAATAATATGCCAAAATAGCTGGTGACAAATGGCTAATTTTGTAACTTCTCTTTGAAAAAAAAATGCACTGGAGTAAGAAAATTAATTTCACTCGACATCACAAAATTCTAAGTAATTTCTTTATTATTCCCGTTAACAGCATGTGATAATTCACTGTGACAGTTTATCCTACTGCTCTCATGGCAGAAATAAAAATGTTTAAAACAGTAAACACAGAGTCTGATGAGATTTTTGTTAATATTGTGGGGCTGCTTTTTGTGTATTTTTCAAAGCAGCTGTTTGATTGGATTCTTCCACCTCCAAACTTTACTTTAGTTCCTCCCTAATATTTAGATTTTTGGAAAACACACAAGGGGTTCTGGCTTGCCTCCAGCCAAGCAGACAGCTGGGGCATTTACACCGTTGCCACACAAGGAGTAGAGTCAATATAAGAAATCATCTGCCTGTCCATTGTTTCCCAGGAGGGAGTAGACCATCCAGCTGAGAGAAGTCAGTCTGGAGGCTGGGTTGCATCGCAGGATTATTGCCCTGTGTTTGGAGATCCTCCATCACACCCTCAATCACAGCTTCACTGTGAGCAGAACAGGTTCTCCATGCAGGTAACTCCATTAGTTCTTATCAAGCTCCAGATCGAGCAGAACATTAAAAGATTAATCATTAAATACATGCAACCTTTATTTCCAAGTCATTGCTGCTCTCAGGTAAACTGCCTTGGAGCCACAGTGACACACACACCCCGTGCTCCCTGGAAGGGCAGTCTCTGTGCCCTGAAAATCCACATAAAAGCAGTGGGATAAAAGAAGAAATCAAAAGGATCCCCGCTGAGAAATTTAAAGGGAAAACAGGACTGCGCTGAATACAATTGTTCCCTTTTCATCTGTGGGACTTTGTTCAGCTCTACAGCAGAGGGCAGGCGACTCTCAGCCCAATGATTAGCTGCTATTAAATCATTCTTAATGCAAAAGCCCAGGCAAAATTATTCCAAAGTCTCCTCTTTCCTACCTTCCAGCCATTATGCTTTAGAAATACAATGCCAAAAGCCTCTTTTTTTAATTAATTTACATTTTAAATCATCTGGAATGGTTGATTTNGGATCAGCCCCCAGCACTGTGCAATCCAGCTGAGAGAAGTCAGTCTGGAGGCTGGGTTGCATCGCAGGATTATTGGAGATCCTCCATCACACCCTCAATCACAGCTTCACTGTGAGCAGCACAGGTTCTCCATGCAGGAAACTCCATTAGTTCTTATCAAGCTCCAGATCGAGCAGAACATTAAAAGATTAATCATTAAATACATGCAACCTTTATTTCCAAGTCATTGCTGCTCTCAGGTAAACTGCCTTGGAGCCACAGTGACACACACACCCCGTGCTCCCTGGAAGGGCAGTCTCTGTGCCCTGAAAATCCACATAAAAGCAGTGGGATAAAAGAAGAAATCAAAAGGATCCCCGCTGAGAAATTTAAAGGGAAAACAGGACTGCGCTGAATACAATTGTTCCCTTTTCATCTGTGGGACTTTGTTCAGCTCTACAGCAGAGGGCAGGCGACTCTCAGCCCAATGATTAGCTGCTATTAAATCATTCTTAATGCAAAAGCCCAGGCAAAATTATTCCAAAGTCTCCTCTTTCCTACCTTCCAGCCTTTATCCCATGGAAATATAATGCCAAAAGCCTCTTTTTAAATTAACTTACATTTTAAATCATCTGGAATGGTTGATTTAGCATAACTTTGTTGAAAATATTTGGAAATCCCCGTTGATTTCTATGCTATTACACTGTATCTGTAGCGAGGGAAACAATACCCTCTCTGTGAGTAAAGATTTAGTCAAACACATATTCTAGAATGTTCTCCCTCATGCAAGTTGAAAGCTACGATGGCATTGCATAAGCACCTTAATTTATTCCATATATATTTTCAAATTTCCATTGCTAAATGAGGAGTACATTATAGTATATTTCAATACAAGATGGTTACAAAAGATTTTTCTTCTTCTAACATATATAAAGTATCTTTTGTAAAATGCAGCTGACTGAGAATCAGGACACATGCTAAGGAAACATCGTACCCAGCACAGAATGAAACTGGTGGGGGGTACAAGAAAAAAAGAATTCTTGTACAAGGTTTTCTGGAAAATGCATTTTCAAATGAGAGTTTCCTTTAAGCTGTGTCTTCAATACAGTGATGGCATTTGCAAACCAAGCTGAAGTGCCAGCTGATTCCCACTTGTGGGATAATATCTCTTTCACTGACATGCAAAATATATAACTCAACATGAGCCAGCAGTGNTTGACATGCAAAATATATTGCATTTTCTGCCTCACATATGAAGGCACTCACTGATTTTATCTAGGAAAGAAACTTAGGGCCCAATGTTTTTCTTTGAGCAGACACGAATTTCAAAGGTGAAAAGAAGACTTTCTTTGGGCTGAGGGCAGGTGGAGGTGCTCAAGGCACGAGGCAGAGGAAGACCCTTTCCTAAGAATGCTCCATGATTACTGGTAGGAAAAGTATGTTCCAGCATCTTGCAATCCTCTAAATAGTTTCAAAGGGCAAAGTTATGGGACACCTAACCATGTTTCTGTGTATCTCCTTTCACTCAACAAAGAACACAAAAAGGAGGTGGCTGACATCTGAGGAAGCACAGAAGATGGCTTAGGGATGTCAGAATATCTACCTAAGCCTGTCATGTACTTCTTTTCATGCCTTGTTTGAAAGGTAAATAAAGCAAATCCCTACTCTGATCACTGCTCAAACACAAATGAAAATGAGGCAATGCTCTGATTACTAAAAGGATCCAGCAGCACCTGCCAGGCAAAGGGTATGAGATTCAAGACTAGGCTGGACAGGGCACTGGGCAGCCTGGTCTAGTGGGAGGTGTCCCTGCCTATGGCAGGGGGGTTGGAACTCGATGATCTTTAAGGTCCCTTCCAACCCAAACTATTCTATGATTCTATGATACATGGAGGCAAAAATTTAACAGTGTGAGGAGATGGGACCTACACAGTTGAAGCCACACAGTCATACAGAATTCAAAGTGATCACTTAAGCAGTGTTTTATAGCACTGAGGAAGAAAGGAGGGTTGCACATCCCAGCCTGACTTCAAGCTCTCCTGATCTCTGACTGCTCAGATGTCAGCAACTTGCTCATCTAATTCTTCATTCAATAAGCAACAGTTTCAAAAGGCCCAGCCAACCAGTCCAACATCACAGTGGTAAACAAATTGTTTTTCTTTTTAAAAACAAAATTATTGTTCTCATTCTCTAATTCCAAGTCCAATGCAAGGATTCATCTGTATTCTCATAACAGGACATGAAACATGTGATACCAAATGTCCTTATAAGCCATAACTGGAAAACCTCCAAAATGGAAAAGAAAATAGAAAGTATGTGCTAATAAAAAGCTTTCAGAACCTACTTTGAACCCTGATCCAAAAGAACACTTAAGCCAACAAAGAAGTCATTGAAGTCCATCAAACCACCTCCACACACACAAGCACCAGCTTAAGCAGTTACTGTGGGAAGGTGAAGGAGAGGCAAGNGAAACCACCTCCACACACACCAGCACCACCTCAAGCACTTCGCTATGCAAATCTTCCAGGACACAAGGGTCATTGTCCATGGAATGGAAACAGTCCTTTGTGCAGATTGTCATCTAATTTCCCTCTTTATTTACCACAAATTATGGACACCCTTTGTTCTGTACTCATTTTGGCCTGAGAGGATTATTTTTCTAGATTTCTACAGTCTTGCATGTAGTAGTGCAAGGGAATTCCTTTTGTTTACTCGAAAGCAAGAGCGGGCAGAGGGAGAGCCATGAAGGCATCTCCAGCCAATTCATTTCTAAAAGCCTAGTGGGTGGAGCTGTGAAGGTGGGAAGGTGAAGGAGAGGCAAGAATGGCTGCAAGCTCTCATTTTTTTTCCTGTCTCACTTCAAATATCTCCAATGATAATGAGTATTACCAAAGTAAGGAAGTAGTAGAAAAATAACATTTGCAAGGGCAAGAAAATTTTACTAATTGCCTCAATCAATTGTCATAAGCCTGGACAAGATGTGACATCTAGTCACAGAGTCAAGAAAGAATTATAGCAATCCACTGTAAAACAGCAGCGTGTTATGTTCTCTTCAAATGACTTTCTTAACTTTGAGTCCCAAGCTTCAGTCTGTGAGCAGACAGATCATTTTTTCTTGAGCAATAAATCTGATAAGCAAGCTGATTTGCAATTAATTAAGCACTGTTCTAAATGACTGTTAGCTGCAACTTCTTCAAACTTATCACAACTATTTGCAACTATATTTCTGAGCAGTAGATCCCATCAGTAAAAAAGAGGGATAGATTGAACTAAACCATCAGGATAATCATAGAATCATAGAATAGTTTGGGTTGGAAGGGACCTTAACGATCATCGAGTTCCAACCCCCCTGCCATAGGCAGGGACACCTCCCACTAGACCAGGCTGCCCAGTGCCCTGTCCAGCCTAGTCTTGAACACCTCCAGAGAGGGGGCATCCACATCTCTGGGCAACCTGTTCCAGTATTTCACCACCCTCACTGTAGAGAATTTCTTCCTTATGTCTAGTCTAAATCTATCCCCCTCTAATTTATAATAGGTCTAAAACTCACGGATGCTTCACAATGAGGGAATTCCAATATGCAGGAATTACTAGGAGAGAACCGACATTCACGCAGGCCCTACGAGGTGGTTTTCTCTAGAATCAGACTGCAATCACAGGGTTTTAAAGACTGTCATGGCCGCTGGTGCTCAGTAGCACATGGATCATCAGAAGGATGTTTTCATGACCACTGTGGATGGCATTTCCAGCAGTGACAGTGTTCTCAATGAGGTGTTATAATCTACAATTGCTTTTAGAATCATAGAATCANCACCACCCTCACTGTAAAGAATTTCTTCCTTATGTCTAGTCTAAATCTATCCCCCTCTAATTTATATCCATTGTTTCTAGTCCTCCCATCCGATATTATGTTAAAAATTCCTTCCCCTGCCTTTCTGTAGGACCCCCTCAGGTACTGAGAAGTTACTCTGAGGTCCCCTCTGAGCCTTCTCTTCTCCAGGCTGAACAACCCCAACTCCTTCAGCCTGTCCTCATAGGGCAGTTGCTCCAACCCTTTGATCATCTTCGTGGCCCTTCTTTGGACCCTCTCCAACAGCTCAATATCCTTCCTGTGTTGAGGGCTCCAGAACTGGACGCAATACTCCAGGTGGGGTCTCACCAGTGCCGAGTAGAGGGGTAAAATCTAAGCAGTCTGCTAAAAGCAGGCGGCAACCATCTGCAGTCAATCAAACACACACAAGTGTTGTCCCTATATGCAGCAATGAGGCAAATAAAACTGCTCTTCCTTTCTTGGGGGTGGCAGGAGGGAAGAGAACACAAGCTTCAGAACTCAGCAGCCTACATGACTTGGAGCATTAAAGACTTCAGGCTTATTGTGTTTCTAAGCAAAGCCGGGGTGACAAAGACCACAATCCATTTTACAGGAGGAGATCTTTACCTGTTTATACCTTCCTTGGTGTAGAAGATGGAGTAGGTGAGGTTGTCGCCTTGAGGGTCAGATACGGGTGTCCGCCATGTCAGTCTGATGAAACGAGTGGAAACGAGGGTGGCCACGACGTCCCGCGGGGCTGAAGGCAATGGTCCTGTTGTAGCTGGTGCTAGATGGTCATTAGTGGCACTGGTCAGTGAAGTGGGAGGTAATGTTGGGATGGCAACATCTTGTCATGTGCAAACATTGGGGCATATGAAGGGCAAACATCACCACGGTTTTAAAAAAAGAAAACAGGAAAAAAACAAAACATAAAAGAAATAAACAAAACCACGATGGGAAACAAAAGAAAATGAACACACACAAAAAAGGCCATTAAACTGAAGGCTGACATGCAGGCAAAGGTAACTACTGGAAACTAATGGGAAATATTAAAGGACGTCACTGTCGAGCAAGCAGACCAAATCTCCATTGTAATGGAAGTGGCAAGGGAAAGGGAAGGGTGAAAACTGAGGATAAAATATGACCTTGTAAGAGGACATACCAGTGGTAAACAATACTTCAATTTCTTTGTAAATCAGATATCAAACATTTACTGATAAAACCCCCAACGTGTATTCAAAAATACACCCAGACCCAGTTTTCTACTTTATTTCATTAAAATTCAGAATTTATATTGTTCTCAATCATTAAAAAATTGACAGCTGGAATATACAAAATTCATTTGAGAAGTGCAAACTCATCCAGGTTGTGAAATTAAAAGCTGACATCAGCTCTGCTGGTACCTGCATTCTGAGATGGGTGGGTTCTACTGCTGCCTGTGGTGATATGTGGTGACCCACCTAGCATGGCAGTAGAAAAAGTGATTCCTTTGGTTCCCCCAGCTTTCACTAAAGTCACTTTTTTCTCTCTGTCCGTGCTTTTCCTCCCTCTTATAACATACATTACATCATTTTACAAAGACACCAACAAGCACAACCAACTCTTGATATTATACAAAGACTTTCCAAACTTTTTTGTGGTAAGTCATGTACACCTTCCTGTATCACTACCTTAAAGCCAGGATAAATCTCTGGGATTATTGCATTAAAGGGTTGGCAAGTTAACAGCACAAGCTGTAACATACAAATAGCAGTTCTCCAAATCCTATTAAAGCAATCCATCCAGCAAATCTAACAGTAATATTCTGAGCAGCTGGACCCCAATTACCACAGAGTATTACAGGAAACACAATTAGTAACAAACCTCCAAAGCTCAAAATTCCTTGATTTTTTTTCTGGAATCTTAGCTATTTACCCAAGCTCTAGCCAACTGATGCCATTTTCCACACAGGAATCTGATTCCTTAATTCCCTATTAGTTATGGAAACTAAATAAAATGGCTCAAGATTTCCTCAGGCAGAGTCCAGGACTAGTACAGCTTCTGTGGAGAGCTGCAGCATCCTCACCCAACATAACCAGAAGCCATTACCATGTCTCCACAGGCAAGGAGAAAAAGCAGCCAATCCCCCTGAGTAACTCAGGAAGTACTCCCTAAACAGCCCAGCCTTCAGGCAGACATACTAAAATCATTGATCATCATCAGCAACCTGACTTTAAACGATAAAAATACCTTGTCAACTACAGCATCACACACAGATCTTGAATTTGCAGAACTCTCATTTTATCATTTTTCTTTTCTGGGCAACTACTGACAGTGGGGGAAGAACAAGATATTTGCTTGCACAATGTATTAAAAATATGTGGGCAGAGCTATAAAATGTTTAGTTGTTTCACATTAAACAGCACTCCACATGATAAAATGAAGACAAAGGTTTATTTCCTGAGAGACCACCACCAATGAGGTCTGGCTCCATGGGGACATCAGCAATGTCCTTGCTCCCTCCTCATGCTGCTGTGCCCATCATTGCCCTGTCACATCTGCCACCCCTCTTCATACTCCCATTCACTATGCATTTCCTCTTCCTTCCCTCCCAACAATTACTGCTGTAAATACAATTACCAACTTAATTACATTAAAACTTCATGGTTTTCTTCCTTTTACTTCAATAGGCTTTTTTTTTTTTTACAGGATTCTGCAAGACTCCTAGAGGCAGGAACGCATATATTTTGGCACTGAAAATCCAGATCACATAAAAACAAGAACTCCAGAATATCTTAATTACTGTGATTGCCACAGGCAATTGCCACAATTAAGTATTCTTCAGCACCTCCCTTCTGATCAATATGCTACACCATTCATTTCATATTCATTGCAAAATGTAAACTATTTATATGTTCCCATAATTAGGTTTCTTACTGAAATGCACTATGTTCTGGTCCTTCTTCTGGGCTCAGACAGGGTCCATGTACCCTCACCATGAACTTCATTANCTATTGAAATGCACTATGTTCTAGTACCCTCACCATGAACTTCATTATTGAGGAATCTCTGGCACAGCCTGTATCATTACACACTTTCAACCCTTGTTCCATGGTACAGCACAATCCACCAACAGCAGTGTCTCAGGGCAAAAAGAAGTCTAGATAAAGTTATCAACACTTACAATTACTGCTTGAAGCTTATTCCAATCTAAAACATCACCATTTTTCCCAGAGTAGTGAGAGAACCAAACTGTGCTGTGGATAACTTCCTGGCACCAGTGCTGCATGAGCCAAAGGGAGAGATGCTCTGCTACCACTGCTGTTCATAAACCATAGAATCACAGCATGGTTTGGGTTGGAAGGCACCTCAAAGATCCAGTCCTACCCCCTGCCCTGGATAGGGACACCTCCCACCAGACCAGGTTGCTCCAATCCTCATCCAACTTGGCCTTGAACCCCTACAGGGATGGGGAAGCCACAGCTTCCTTGGGCAACCTGGGGCAGGGGCTCACTCTCCTCAAAGCAAAGAACTTCTTCCTCATATCAAATCTAAATCTCCCCTCTTTCAGTTTGAAACCATTAGCCTTTGCCCTATTAGTACGTATCCTTGTAAAAAGGTCCCTCCTCACATTTCTCATAGGCAATATAATACTTTTATATGCAATAAGGAAAATCTCTTCAGACATTTGATAGTCAGTAGCATTTTCAGTTGAAATCGCCCCCAGATGGCACAATTTAAGACTCTGAGGAAACTGATGAAGGCATTGAGTGTAATAAAGACACTGAACTACAGAAGAAACTCCAGCATATGACATGTGCAATCTCATGGACAGTGGCCCTTGTGGGCAACAAACCTCAGGAGAGCTGAGTGATCCTCAAACTCCTTCCAAGAATGATCACTGAGACCAAAACAGCTAAGCAAACAGAAGCCTTGCATGCAGAATTGGAAATGGATCTGGACTGGATGGATCACTGGTGGGGCACTGGAGAGCTTGTTGGCTCAGCAGACACCAGTGTTGTGCTAAATGGAGTGAAGATGAATCAGCTGCCCAGATAATAACTGTCACTATTCAGAGCATGACACATCTCTCAGCTTTGAAAAGACAATTTGAGCACCAATTCATTATCACACAGCGCCAGTTACACCAGCCAGGGTCCTACTGTGTTTAAATTCGAGCCCAACTTAATAGTTCCCTTAAACTGGAGAATTACTTGCTGCATTTTTCTTGACACCTTCCACATCATGTGTCCCCTGAGGACCAAGGTATGGCACTGGCTGCCCACAGCTTTCAACATTTTTCCAGAATGCTGGCTCAATTGACTTCCATTTAATTTCAAAGTTCTGTTCACTTTACACTTCAATTGAATATTTTCCCCTTGCAGAGAGTTTTCATTTCCTTCGCTTCCATTAACCAATTACATTAATATTATTTAAAATCATAAAACAGTTTGAGGAATAATCTGTGGGGAAGCCATTATAAAAACATATTGTGTTTTACAGCCACATCCACTAAAACCCTTCTGAAACATCATCTTCTGAACCATTCTGGTGAACTCTCTGATAGATCACTTCACACATTTACTTAAACTACTCAACATATGAAGATCTTCTATTTTTTTAAAAAGAAAGTTGAGACATTTCATATCCAGTTAGTGGTTGGGCACAGAAATTCCTTTCAGCTGCATGTTTCTAATCAATGAAGACTGCAGATTCATTTTTGCTGTACAAACTTGCACAGAACAGAATTCCAAGGCACAGAACCACTGACATTCTGTGGTACCGGTAGGTTTTTTAGAGCTGAGACTCCTACACACACTCAAAATACAAACCACGCATCTTCCAGTGCCTTACACTCATATTTTCATTTCCCATATGTGCTTTGGCAATACTGTTGAATGATCTGCTTCAAATTACATGCTCTAGACACAAACCCTCCATCTTACCTAGTTCTAAAAATCATTCTATTTAGTTACACAACATTTTTTTTTTTTTAAATTGAAACAAAATACTGAAATTTCTCTAAGGAAAATTATTCCCATGCTGAATTTTTAAAATTCTGCTTAACCCAAAACGCAACCTACATACTCATCTATTTGTCTTGCTGTATAATTTTTAAAAATCCATCTTTCACTTAAGTGATGTGCACCCAGAGCCTGAGGAACCTGCAGGAAGCAAGAGGAGGAATCTGGGAGAGCTGCCAAGATCCCCCAGGTTAACACAAAAGCCAGTTTTGTCCTCATGCAAGATCTGGCTCCAGCAATATTCCCTCTGACAGCATTATAGGTCCATCAGTCAAACACAACACAAAACCAAAGGCGTTTTAAAAATAAACTGTGAAACAAGCAAAAGCACAAAGGACTTGTAAATGGCGCAACTGAGACAAACAATGAATAAGCAAGAAAATTTCCCCCACAAAAAATCTACAATTAAACACCAGCTTGGTGGCAATTTGATACTGTTAATAGCTGCAAAAGGTATTTAGAAGATGAGATTATTTCCTTTCCTTTTTTCCCTATTCTTCCTTACACCACCCCAAGTGCCATTACAAACTGATTTGTACACAGCCGCGTGAGCAGCGCTGAGCTGTGTTAATGAGTAATTACACTACAATTAGTTTTAATACCAATAAGGGAACAGCTTTATTACTTCAAGCTTTTAAGCATGGTGTAACAAACAACATGCAAAACAAGTCTCTTCTTTCTAACTGATATTTCATCACTTTTTATAAAGCAACTATATCCTCTGGAATATTCTTTACAGGCTTTTCCCTGCACAGCTTCAAATTAAGCTTATTTTAAAAACAAATTCTAAAATACATATATTCATCAAGTCTCATGTAAAGAACATGGAAAAAAAAAAGAGTATGTTGTTGTATGCCAGACCTATACACAACAGATTTATCTTTGCAGCCTCTGCTGATAGATCAATTTTTCTGAGCTTGTGTTTTTGTAAGGTATCAAGACCAAGTCCTTGTCCAACATGGCATCACATGAAGGCTGTACCACTGGGATCAAGCACATTGTCTTTAACGGCATTTGAAAGAAATCATTCAGCAAAAAAGCTGATGTAAAATGAATCCCTCCTGAAACTGAGACTCCACTGCACTCTTGGGAGAGGAAGGGTAAATAAATGTTGCTGAAAGGATACATTAAAGCTATCGCAATACAATTTTGATTCTGGATCAATAGACAAGGAGAGTCTGTTGATTTATCTGTCTGCATCTAAAGAACTTAAAAGCTAATGAAAATAAGTTAAAGCAAAATATTTCAAGCAGCACTTTTTCTGCTTCACATGCTATTTTTTTCAAATGCTTATGCAGTAACCTGGGCAACAGGATCGTGTCCAAACTACTGAACAAATAGAGATGATGTTCAACTACCCAAACTGAACTAGTGCAAAGCACCCAGCACTCTGTCACAAAGACAGGGTAGGCAGAAAAATGGAAGTGTAATTTTCTTAACTTTCACCTGGAAATTTCTTCTCCATGTGGTACCTGTCCTTACAGGACTCTCAATACATTGTGGATGTGAGTGCAGAGCCCCAGCACAAGAACTGATTCTTTCCCCATATTTTTCTCTACAGACCTGTGTTTTGCTAATCAGAGGTTTCCACCTCATTTGGCTGTGCAGAACAAAACATGGGAACAAACATCTGAATTTCTGAAGTCCCTTCTGTCAAGTTGCCCTTTCCCTGGGTTCCTTCTGAGCAGGTATCACCTATTGCAGCTATTTTATGAGGACACTTGGGGGAGCACACAAAGCCCTGGACTAGAGCTGGACTCTAACAAATCATCATCAGCGACTTCTTCAACTGCAGTCCTTCACCAGTAAAAGCACAATGTTTCCATTTTAGTAATATTAGGCTGTTAAAGTTGAATAAACAAAAGAAAGGAGTGCTGATCAGTTGGATACACTAATGTGCTCTTCAGCTTTTAATCATAGAGGAAAATGACCCCCACTGTGCTACTGGTGTAATTCACAGTGGTGAGATATCAAACAACTTCAATGTGCTACTCTGTCATCATCATTTCAGGATGCTGATATGATCTTTTAAAAACAACTCTGTCAAACATGCCACACCTGAGAATCAGTCATTGAAATGCTCTATTTGTTATCTAAATATTAAAAATATTTTCCATGTTGTCCAGCCCCTCCGATTTCCATTTTCCTCTTTAACTCCTGTGGCATATTAGTGGCATATTCACAGTTTCCTCCTGCTATGGGCAATAACATTCCAATGATGCCATCAGATGTACAACAGAAAAGGAAAAGCAGAACAGGAACTTTATCCACTTCAGCTCTGATGCCCTTAATCTGAGTGACCTGGGCTGAGTCCAACTCCATTTGCCTTAGCTCCCTCATATGTGCAATGAGGATGCCACTGCTACAACCTACCTCATGAAGGCAGTATTGAAATGGATCAAATTAAGATCCATAAACACTTTAAGAACTATTTAACTGGCCATATTGAGGCTACTCTTGGCCATATTTAACTGCTCATGGAGTCACAGTGCCTGTCACAGAATGGTTTGGGTTGGAAGGGAGCTCTAAGATCATCTAGTGCCACCCCCTGCTTTGGCAGGGACACCTCTCACCAGATCAGGCTGCTCCAAGCCCTGTCCAACTTGGCCTTGAACCCCTCCAGAGATGGGGCAGCCAGAGCTTCTCTGGACAACCTGAGTCAGAGGCTCACCGCTCTCAGAGGAAAGAATTTCTTCCTGATATCTCCCCTAAATCTCACCTCTTTCAGTCTGAGGGCAGCAGTCCTCATCATGTTACTACATTCCCTGGTAAAAAGTCCCTCCCCAGCTTTCCTGGAGCCCCTTTAGTGACTGGAAGGGGCTCTAAGGTCTCCTCGGAGCCTTCTCTTCTCCAGGCTGAACCCTCCCCAACTCTCTGAGCCCCCCTCTCACAGCAGATGGGCTCCAGTCCTCGCAGCATCTCTGGGGGCCTCCACTGGCCCAACTCCAACAGCTCTGTGTCCTGCTGCTGGTGCCCCAGAGCTGGAGCAGAGTGGAGCAGAGGGGTAGAATCCCAGTAGTTCCCTGCATGATTTCATAATCAAAGAAAAACACATTAACCGACCCTAATAAGTTCTTAATAGGACAAATGGTGAAGACACTGAAGTTGGTGCTTGGTCTCAACAGATCAGTTATGATAACTGAAATACTTCCTTCCCTTGGAAAAACTAATTAAAAGAAATCTATCAGACTCCTAATTCTTCTACCAAGAGGTGCTTTGCTGCAAAACTGAGAAAGTGAATAAACAGAGGTGGAAAGAAGATTGCATTAAAGTAATTTCTGCTGTACATAATGAACATACAATTCCTGAATTTCCTATCCACAACCAGCAGCACCTCCATTCACCTGGTGGTGAATGTGACCACAGAAAGACAACACAATTC
>VZTY01020195.1:0-25758 GCA_013400935.1 Turnix velox
GACAACGATGCCAGTGAAGTTCTTGGATCAATCCTTCAGATTTCTCCTTGCCCTTTTTCTTATGTAAAAATACCTTCATATAGTTGCAAAACTTCCCTTAAAGCTTTTCTTTGTCAGAATACTTAATAGTGACCAAGACTTACTGCACAAGTAAAGCATAATTATTTATCTCTATATGTATCCTGTTGTAGTCTGTAGGTTTGTAAGCACTTAACACAGAGCAATTCACGTTATGCAAAAAGGCATCCATGTACTACTGAAATATGAATATGTGTTTCTCACTTTTTACATCTTTTTCAATTAGAACATCATCCTTCTGTGCAGTCAAACAGAACAGAGAAGAGGTTCACATCAAATACACTGACTTTCAGAATTCTTCCTCAGCCTTTACTAGGTGGGATATGTCACTGAGGAAAAATTCTTCAACAGATTATTTGCTTGGGTAAGAAAAACTTAGCAGAAAGAAGATGCTCAGACGTGTCAGGAGAACATTTTTTCCCCATGTATAAATGGTAAGATTAACACGGAACATGGAATAATGCTGTGATATTACTCCTGGTATCCTATTAGCAATTAAGAATTAGGAAGAAATGCAGTATATTTTCTGTCTTTTATATATCATTGTGAACTGTTGATTGTATTCCATTTTCAGTAGTCAAGATAACCTATCCTTAAGATTATTATTCTTATCATAATGACATATGATCCAGGAGTCTTGCTTTGTAGCCAGGGATTAGGCTAAAACTTGAAAAAGTTTTTTCTTTTTCAGTGTATAGTCTGTATCTTAAATAGTGAAAACAAACCACTTTGACCTCTTGAGTCCAGAGTAGAGAAGAAAATTATGGTGGCCTTTTTCCAGAGTCCAGAGTTGAGAAGAAAATTATGGTGGTCTTCCTCCTCTTTTGAATGTGATGTCTTCTGATTCTCCATTTATAGGAGTGTCTTATAGTTCAGAACAGGTACAACAGTTTGGAGAATCTGTCACCTAGTGTAGACTTTTAATGCTTCATGTAGAAGTTGAGCAAAAATCCAATATTTTCTTCCTAAAATATTTTCTTATCTTCCACAATTTAAAATATTTTTTGCTGTGATTCCACCTGAACATCTGCAACTCACCTATCTGCATGGGAGATGGGTTTGGTGATGTACTCCACTAAAAATAAAGCTAAACAGTGTCATTTCTGAGAAAGGGAGCTTAAAACTCTTTCTTCTCGACCTTTAACGTCATAACATTTACAGTAAGGAGGCATTTTACATAGGGCCATGATTACTCTGGGTGAGAAGAGGATGTAATGGCTGACACTATCACTGCATTGAGCTCTTCAGCTATAATCTCCTCTCATCAAATGCAGATCACTACATAGCATGATTTTCTGCCTCTCTTTTTCTGTGTATTGATGTAAATCATCTGAGATAGTTTAAGGAACCAGAATTGTATTTCCTTTCACTAATCTTGTGACATAGATTCAGCTCAGCTTAAGTCAAGCCCTGAAGATGAGCTTCCTGTTTTACATGCTGATCTGCCATTTGTCAGCACAAGCTGAATGGAAAATAAACCCAGTTTCTCAATATTTGAACATCCATTATTGTCAATAATTGCAGTAAAAAAATAAAGCTACTAACAGAGTGACTATACATTGAAGGTGTGCATGCACTGCCTCTAAAATGCTCACACTGCTGCCTAAAGACAAATGAAAGACAGAGCTTATCAATCCACCAAACAAGAAGGAAAAAAGAAATGAGATATGAAGTCACAGAAAATTTTAAATGTCGCCTGTAAGTAGAACTGCCAATATTTATTTTAATAAAACCAGCAACAGCATTCTCAGAAAGAACCTCTGATAAATTTGATGGGGAATTTTCTCTATGTGTTTTATCAGTGGCTGAAGACAATCTGAAGTCCTGACATCAAACTCAATCAAAATAATTACCTCATTTCATATTATGACAGGCTGTTTTATATGGCTACAATTTGGTCTCATTCGACTTGAAAATTGCCCCAGGCCACCATGAAGTGGATAATAGAAAATACTGAAATTTTGCAACATCTGTTTCTTAATTTGATTATTTTTCTCTATTCCCAGGCACTGACTTGATCTTTTCAGTTCTTCTGACAATCCTAGGTAACTTTGCAAGTTATATCACCTATATGACAATGGTTGAGTAAGGAAGTTCACTCAGTTATTTTATTTTAAATAAGAAGCAATCCTTAGGAAAATAAGGAAGCACAGATAAAATAGGCTGTCTCCCCCATCTGTCTGAATAAGTGCAATCCAAAAGTAAAGAAACACTAATAAAAAGGTAGAATGAAACATAAAAAGAGTACTGAAAATTGTGGAATAGAGAATGACTTTATTTTTCCAAAGTCAGTGAGGGGCTTGAGTGTTTAAAGTGTATAATATGAAATGAGCCAGATGAAATAATTATTTATCATTGGCTAGCACTGAGTGAATTCTAAATGGAAAGCAATTTTTAATTAACTGGTCATGCTACATTTACCTGAGGTTGTGTTGCACAATCAATCATGAAGAAACATTATTTGTCTACTGCTTATGAGCCAGATGGTTCTAATACTCATTTTAAAATTGAAATATGATTTTTATTTTTTTTTAAAAAGTGAGGGAGGAGGTGATGGCAAAACTTTCCTTCCACTGCAAAAGTAGCGGAATAGTAGAAATCAGTTGACAATGTTGATGTATAATTTGAAAATATTTTAAAGTGATGGATTATAGCTGTTGGCATTTCACATCAGATAAAAGGTGTGTTATTTTCAGTGCAAGAGGTACCAACCTAAACAAATTCTACTTCTACTTTTGTAATCAAAGCTATTCAGTTCTGATTATATTCATAGAATCATAGAATAGTTTGGGTTGGAAGGGACCTTAAAGACCATCGAGTTCCAACCCCCCTGCCATAGGCAGGGAGACCTCCCACTACATCCATCCTGGTCTTGAACACCTCCAGAGAGGGGGCATCCGCAGCCTCTCTGGGCAACCTGTTCCAGTGTTTCACCATCCTCACTGTAAAGAATTTCTTTCTTATGTCAAGTCTTACAGGTTATGAAAGTTCAAACAGGTAATTAAGTTGTTACATAAAGGGGTGTATGGAGATGATCCTGTATTCTTTGTACTCTTTCTTTCCTTGATGAAATAAGGCCAACATTCCCCTAAGCTAGCATTTATATGTCGTCATTTAGGGTCCTTCCTTATACACCTTGCAATGGATCCTCCATTTCCCAGAGGGAATATAATTGTACATCAGTTCCACCTAGATCCTTTCACAACGCAGCTGCAAGACCCTCCAGCACCCATCACTCCCTAGTCCTGGAGATGGCAAGGCAGTCAGGGACAGTCATCTGTAAATCTGCTCTGCAGCATCTTTGAGACACAGGACATGGCTGAGACATCCTATGTGTGCAGATATTGTCACTATAAAGCTCCAATACTGTCATGCCATTCCAGGACTGTGCTAGATTACACCAAATCTAAACCTCATCCTTCTATCTCTGCACTTGCTGCATCATGAACTGATGGGGAATTTCTCGTTCATATATATAATAATATCTGCAGGCACAGTAACACTATAGCACAACTAGAGCAAATGCCTGACACTGCTGGAGAGATCTACTCTACAGAACCAATCTTCTTCATAAGGAATCCATAATTTTGAGTTCCTTTTGAACATGCAACTATGCTGAGACACCACCTTATCTAGTTTGGAGATAAAGTCCCTAAAGAGAGTGAGGCCAATTGGAAATTTCCCTTTATGGATTGATTTACGTGCTCTCAAGCTTCTTTGCTACTCACCTCCAAAATTTCTGCCAATTATCTGCTTTTCCCTAGATGAATATATGCTCAGAATGAACTGCTGGGTTTTTTTTCAAATTTCAATAAAAGAGATTTTTGTTTCCAAAGAGACAGATCTCCCAATGTTTTGTAGTACAAACAAATATCAATTATACTTATGTATTGGAATATCCTTGAAATTCCTGTACTGAAACATTAAGTCAAAAATTTATCCATGCAAAACCAAATTGGAGATGCTGCTTGGGATAACTGAAAAGATTTTTAAAATTTAGTTTTCATAAAATAATTGAGTGGATAATTGTATTAATTTGAGTTTATAAATACATGTATAAATGCACAGGAGATTATATTTGAAAATATCAAAGGGAAATTCTGTCTTCCACAAATACATATGTTCCAAGCAACCTGAAAGGAACTACCCATGCACTTAGTAGTAAGCATGTACATAAAGTTATAAAGAGAAATTATTTACAGAAGGCAACAAACACACTATTTCTAATACAACACTGAATCACCCTTATAACTTCAAAGCACTTCATAACTACTTAAATATATTTCACTTATATTGAGTGCTTAATCAGAGGAGCTCAATGTCTTTTACAGTGATTAATTTATTATATCTCATGAGACATCAGGGAGGTAGGAAAATATTATTGTTCTCTCTCATATTTTTTTGGGAAATCAAAAGCAGTGCCTCTTTTTGGAGGTGCCACAGGTTACCTACTGACTCCAACACCCCCATCTCAAACATCACACTGAGTGTAACATAATTATAATGTATGATTTTTGAAGGTGCTTGGATAGTTTTTCAAACACTGGCACATAAGAAAACCAGAAATAACACCCATCAGCCATGACTCTGAATCCCTGTGCTAACAGATTGTTAATTACCAATTAAAGACACTTCCGCACCTTCTTTTGTAGCACCTTGACTTAAATCAGTTTAAGCCACTTTTAATTTGTTGTGTTAACCAAGGGTGCATTAACATCAAGGTCAATAGAAGGGTGGTGCTAACAGAGGGGAGATGTGTTACAAAGGGAGATGAATCCTGTGGAATAGAAAAAGCAATTTCCCAAAGAAGTGCTAATGGGAGAGGGCTGGACCACCTCCCGGTACATTAAAGCTCTTCTGCTAAATGATATCTTGCTACCTAAATAAGATACTCTAAGTTTACTGATGTTTTTGGTATCATATACCATTTCTCTCAAAACTTATGCAAGATTTACCAGCAAAATACCAGTGAAGGAGTAGTTAGCATCATGAAGTATAGAATGCACACACAAAATGCTCAGTGTATTCTGTTGTACTGGAACAGCTTTTTTTTGGTAAAACAGAAATAGATATCTGTCTTCTTAACCTTGCCTGTGTGTATCAAAGGATTGTTTGTTACTTACCTAGTGTGCGTTGTTCTTCAGCTAGTGAATAACATAGTAGTAATGTGCACCATATAATTTACAGGTAAACTGTCCAGTGCATCAAATCATACAACAGCAGAAGAGAAGTGTCATCTACCAGACCACATTCAGTCAGGATTTATGGATTTCTTTATAGAACCCAACTTGTTGAGACTACTAACTCAATTCATTCCCCATTTGTCCTCCTCTGCAGTTCTCAGTGGCTGCCACTAAGAAAGGCCAGAAGCATTTGGCAGATGAAAGGAAAGCCACTCTATGTTCCACATTCTTGATTCTCCTAGAAACATTAGTCAATCACTAGTTTATCTTCTGATGTTAGCTGTCACCACAGCTGGTCCCAGGAAACTTCTTAGGGTAAAAGCAGAAAAATTGATTTGACCCACCTCATAAAATAGCAGGTCTTTATCTTCTTGTTTCTATCTAAGGTCACAGGCAGGAAATATTTGATAGGAGTTAACCAGTAATCCTTTCAGAGATAAGGATTCTCTCCTGGGACTGGACACTGCAGGAGTTTCAGTGGCAGAAGAGGGTATAATCTGCATTCCCTCCCCTATTTTTCTGTCTTCAAAGAATGGAGACCTAAAAGTAGTTTTAGATGTTTGCAAAAGCCCCTTGATCATTGCTTGGAGCCTTGGAGCCAATGGCTGATATGAGCCTAGACTCCTTGAAGAAGAGAGAAAACATTTCTAAGGGTAGTGAGGTTAATCAAATCCCTTTAGTATCTTAAAGACAATGTGTCTGATGTTCAAAGACTCTATCAATGGCCCAGTTAGGTGAGCTTGATGGTCCAAAGTTGTCACTTATCTCTCTCCAGTCTTTTTTAAATCAAAGCAGCTGTGCAAAATTGGTAAATTTTCATGCACATGCACCTTGATAAATATAAGAGACTTATTTCTGTTCATTTCTTCAGGTATGTGAAGTCACAATAAAGAGGATTGCATTGTTTGGAAAAACTTAAGATCCATAAGACCATTTTATAACCCGACCCTCACCAAGTTCAGTCCTGACTGTGCTGTAAATTCTTTTCGTACAATGAAAAAAAAATCTGTCTAAACTCCTGCATTCCTGAATACTTCCTTTCAATAAAATCAGTAAAATATTTCCAGTTGCTAAAACTGTCAATATAAGGTGAAGAGGTTCTGATTTGTCATTGCTGCCAAAATATGTGTGAAAAATGCAACATATGCTAAACAGCATATACATGAATAATGTGAAATAAGGCCACCATGGACTCAATCAGTCAGCTTCATTCTACAGTTCATGCCAAATCAAGGAATTTCTGAAAGCTCTGCTGTCACCCTATTTACATGAAATTGAGAGAAATAATTGAAAGGGTGTTAAAGAGTAGAAGCAGAGGCTTATTCTATGTGCATGTGCTAATTCAATCAACTTACACTGTATAAATACATATAAATTTTATGCATATGTGCATGTCTATGTGTATTTGTGTCTATGTGCAATAAGACATATTCTACAACAAGGAAAAATCAGCCTTGTATTTTGTGGTGAGTATTCCAATCAGAATACCCTGATATGCTGCCTTCTCTTGAATGATCTGCTTACAGTTCAGTGAGGAGAAATGGAATTGCATTCCTTTTCAATTGTAATACTTACTCAACACCTTTTGTTCCAGACATGGGATCAGTATTTTGTCAGAATAGCAATTTACTGCAGGCTCACACACAGAAATTCAGACCAAAAATGCTCTATCAACAATGCAGTCTTCCCTCCTCCTATGGTGTAACTGCACTTCAATTTATTGAAATCTAGAAGTGATTCACTGGGGAAAAAAATAAGAAATCATCTTGTGCTGAGTTATTTATAACCCTAAAGATACAGGGACAAATAAAAAATTATCTTAAGAACCTAGAAGAGTCATTCAAAAGATGAAGAGACTTACATCTAAAAAATACTGCTCTGTAGTCAGTTGAATTGGAAGCATCTACATCCTCTCTTGTGGCAATAAGTAAATGTAAGAGTATTGAAAGCCTGCAGAAGGTCAAACTGAGTATTCTCTGAACTTCATTGACTATTCAGATCTTTTTTATACAATACACCTGATTTCTAGTGCCAAGGAAAAATCTAATCCATTATGAAGTTTCAATAGCATTTCAAAACTACCTGTATTTAACCTTACAAGTCATATGTTTTATTTATGTCAGTCAGCAATATTTGTTCCTTAGCACAAAAAGCTTCACAGAATTTCCTGCTCATAGGTCATCTGACTGGCTTATTCCACAGTTCTTAGAGAAATATGTGTAGAAATATAGAGAACATAATTTTTTGCTGTCTGCTGACACTGTTTCAACAGAGGGATGAGTTTCAGGTGAGGATTGGCTTGGGAGTTGCATGTTGGAAACCACTCTGGCTGAAGAGAAATTCAGATGTGATCCTCCCACTTTGTAGGGGGAAGCACTGTAAACATTAGGCTATTAGTTACAGTTAATTTTCCTGTCTTAACAACAAGCTGTGACTGAGCTATCAGTAAGGCTTCAATATAATTTACATATTTTCAATGTTTATTCATATCTATGTGCAATAAAACATATTCTACAACAAGTAAAAATCAGCCCTGTATTTTGTGGTGAGTATTCCAGTCAGAATACTCTGATATGCTGCCCTTCTTGAATGATCTGCTTTCAGTTCAGAGCAACTATCAAGCAAATCTTTAATAGCATTTAGGAAAGACAGGATGATTCATATCAGATATAAGGCAGGCAAAAACATAGCTGGATATGAAACTATTCAACCCTCTCAAAATACATAAAACTACAGCCAAAGAAAATAATGAGTGAAGTTCAGTATCTTAGGTATCTGAATTTGAAAAGTTTAATCAAAAGACACTTTTAATGGTTAATTTACAGATAGTACAGCAGCTTTATTTGTAAGTTACATGCAATTCACAAATTGAATTGAAGAAAAATGCTCTGTGAGCCACTGACTCTACTGCAAGCCACGTACTCTGATCCTTCCTTAGTTTTCATTTGTTGCCTCTAACACAAACAATATCTGCTTGCAAAAGGGTCAGAATAATTGGCCCAGAATAATACTGTTGCACATCACATAGTAAGATTTTTACCTTAAGTAGTCAGTGAAGATGGAGAATTCACTAAGAAACGCAGGGGAAAAGCACACAAAGTAATATCAACATTGCTTTGGTGCTGAGGTAGCTGGCCTTATTGTGGAATAGTCAGTTCAGTATGCAGTTTGCCTAGTGGTATTTTTCTCTTTTATTGAGATTTTAAACAGTAGGAGCAAGGTAATAGCAAGAAGCATCATCTAAACATCACAGCATATCCAGATTTCACAGAGGCAGCAGCAAATGGTAGCAGTTTCAAGTAGCTGCACAGAATCCGAAATCTCTGTCATAGAATCATAGAATAGTTTGGGTTGGAAGGGTTAAAGATCATCGAGTTCCAACCCCCTTCCATTGGCAGGGACACCTCCCACTACATCAGGCTGCTCAGTGCCTTGTCCAACCTGGTCTTGAACACCTCCAGAGAGGGGGCATCCACAGTCTCTCTGGACAACCTCTTCCAGTGTTTCACCACCCTCACTGTAAAGAATTTCTTCCTTATGTCAAGTCTAAATCTACCTCCTTCCAATTTACATCCATTATTTCTGGTCCTTCCATCACATATCTTACTAAAAATTCCTACCTCTGCCTTTCTGTAGCCCCCTTCAGGTATTGATAAGTTATTCTGAGGTCCCCCCTGAGCCTTCTCTTCTCCAGGATGAACAACCCCAACTCCTTCAGCCTGTTTTCATAAGGCAGTTGCTCCAGCCCAGTTGATCATCTTTGTTGCCCTCCTCTGGACCTGCTCCAACAGCTCAATGTCCTTCTTATGTTGAGGACTCCAGAACTGGACACAATACTCCAGGTGGGGTCTCACCAGATACAAGTAGAGGGGCAAAATCACTTCTTTTGACCTGCTGGTCACACTCCTGTTGATGCAACCCAGGAATGGGTTGGTCTTCTTGGCTGCAAGTGCACACTGACGGCTCATGTTGAGTTTGTCATCCACTGACACCCCCAAGTCAGTCACATGAGTATTGTGAATCACACAAGCTCTAGAAAAATTACCTTCAGAAAAAGATGACTGAGGGGAAAAAGTGGCTTAATGTAAGCTCTCTCTTGACCAAGGAGAAAGATGCTCATCATTAGTAAAAGTTGGAGTAAAAGTGAAGTGGGTATTGCAATAGGTGAATACTGGTCACAGTACTGGCGGGATCAAATAATTCACAAATTATTGAAGAAAAATGCTCTGTGAGCCACTGACTCTACTGCAAGCCACGTACTCTGATCCTTCCTTAGTTTTCATTTGTTGCCTCTAACACAAACAATATCTGCTTGCAAAAGGGTCAGAATAATTGGCCCAGAGTCATAGAGTAGTTCAGGTTGGAAGGTACTTTTTTTTTTTTTTTTTTTTTCCTGCCATGGGCAGGGACACTTCCCACTACATCAACTGCTCATCACTGCTGTCCTTTTCATATAAAATATGGACAGTGATTTTTGGCCATTAAAGACAGGCTAGATAGGTCAGCTGGCTATTTGAATGGGGACATTCAAACATGCTGCTGTGTCTTTTCAGATACTAAAGATTTTGCCTGACTGAGTTTATGGTCACAAGTTCGACTACAGATAGTCCATCAAAGAGATTAAAGATACTCTTTCTATGAGGAAGACTGATAAACTTTTAAAACACAAACATCTAAAAAATAAAAAACTCAATCTATCTTGCAGCTCCCACAACTTACTGGAGGATGACACTGAAAACTAAAAGGAAAAAAAAACAAAAGGAAACAAAATTTTAATTTTTTGCTTGGTTTTATGTTTTGTGCAAAGGAGAAGATGCAGTTTATGATAATTTAGTAAAATTAGCACCCACAATGTCTAAGCTGTAGGACAAGAATATGCAATTATGTTTGACTGCAGAACAAGAACACCCAATTGTTTTTTCACTGCTTATTCATGTTAAAGAAACAGCTGCAATTTTTATTGCTTTTTTTTTACCCCTAGCACATTTTTGCTGTTTGGAAAACTAAATAAATGGTTACAAATGAGCCATAACAGAACATTTTTTTCAGCCTAAGCTGCAGAGAATAAATATTTAAATGTTCTTCAGCTCACTGTTAGCAATTCTGGATAAGACAGAACATGGATGGAAAAGTTTAGTTTCAAAATGCACATGTAAACAGTGCTATGTGTCTAAAGCTCCCTCTCCTCCCTCTCCACCCTTTACAAACATCCCTTCATTCAGGTATATCACAAAAAGAGCTTGTTTCCACATGCAAACATGCACATCAAGCAGATAAATATTACAGAAAATATACTGGGTTTTATTTCAAATTAAAGCTATAGATAAAGATTTTTTTTTTTTTAAAGACATATTAACATACCCTCCTTGTTATTCTGAAATTGGCATAAATAAAATGATAAGGAGTGGATCACTTTTTGAAAGGTTAAGTAGTTCTGTTTTGATTATATATTTGAAAATCCACACTTAGACTACTGCTTTGGAAACTCAACTAGAAATTTCTCTAAATTTATAGCAATTGTTGATTATTAATTGCTTTTTAAACTAGAACTGAAACAAATATAGTCCTTTTTGGTGATTTTGAACCTCTGGTTTTGATCCCTATCTGAATGAAGAAATTCTTTGATAAGAAACAGTGGAACAAAGACTTCCAAATCTTATCTTGGCCAGATTTCAAAATCTTATCTTTTATTCCATTCCTCAGTAACTGCTTCAATCCATTCTTCTGACTGCAACGACACATTAGGAACTCAGACACATTCCAAAACACTGCATGTACTCAGTGGGTTTTGGATAAGGATTATCTGAAGGACTCTAATGGAAAGGAGATCATGGAGCTTGTGAGTGTGACAAAATGCTGAGTAATTTGCTAATGTACCCAAAAGCATCCAGTCCATCAGAATGCCCATAAGACGTATGGATTACTAGTGCATTTTTCAGATTTCAAGATCAACTGTAGTTGCTTTTATTACTTGTTTTGTTCTTGCACTCAATATTGGGAAAAAAAAAAAAGCTAGGGATATTATAGCTTTCAAAGCTGGCAGAACACTGCTCATAGGTGCACTGCCATCTTCTGGGAGAATCCAACCAATTTTTCAGTCAGATGAATTAGCCACTTAGTCCACTTTCTGTCTAGTGCAATGGATATGTTGATTTCCAGCAGCTCAGATTTTTGCCTTTTGGTTTTATAATCTCTTGCATCCTTCAGCACCAAGAAACAGCCATCATTACAGGCTGCAGTGCCAACACATCAAACTGCTTAGGGAAATCTCTTTCATAGTCACAGAAGAGAAGAAATTACCACAAAAAATTATTTCAAAGTCTTCAATATTTTTAGCTATCGTTCCTACAATTTCTATTCCTATCCAATAGCCCCAAGGAAAACATAAGAAAGTGGTTGGGTTTCTGTCACAGATTAATTATGAGTTTGAAATACATTAGCCCATCTTCAAATAATCAGAGAGTTATTTTTTGTCTATTTTTTGCCTAATGATACACACTGACCCTTTGGAGCAGGCTGTTAATAATCTGTTTCATAACATCCTCCATGCTTAGACAATTCAGCTGGAAATCAGCTTCATGAAGGGGTATGTGTCTCTAAAAATATTTTAATACTGGTAATAAAAATTCTGGATGCCTCAGATGAAAGGCAAATACTCCAGTTTTTCAAAATCTTTTTCTCAAAATAACTCCCTGTTCTTTCATAGGGAACATGGGAAAACACTGCCCAAAATCTCTTGCAGAAATCAAATTAATTTTTTAAATCTTTAAGGCAAATATATACCAAGTCTCCACTACCATTTATAAGGAAGGATACAGAAGCTCAACCTGTAGGTCCTGCAGGGCTGGGGTAAGGAAGCAAATAAGAGATAAAATTTACCTCATTCCATTAGGCCACAAGGATGCTGTCTAATGAACTCAGTCCAGACATTTGCTTTTCTGGTGCAAAGAATACATGTAATGTTCAGAGAGATGTCAAAGAGAGATAGATATGTTCCAATCTGTGTTTACTCTTCCACTTAGTTTGACCATTTTTGGTTTCCTAAAAATGAGAACATCTGAGAAGCTCACAAACGTGTGTTAACTACTCAAAAAGGCTGCCAGATCCAAATAGCAAACTCTTGTCAAGTACCTCTTTATTCTCCAAGTGTCACCTACAGAGATCAAGGACCATGCAAAAATGGCAGTCAGTGGACATCAAGAGAGGTTCACTGACAACATCAGTAATGAAATTCATCTTCAGCATGCCCAAGAAAAGCTCATACCTACAAATAGGAGTTCTCAGAAGAAGCTATATGTTTCCATGTCCAGTTCTTCAGTGACATAAATAACCTTCATAAAACTTACAACAGAATGTTACATTACAGAGACACCCAAGTCTGTTTTGGGTATCAGAGAGTACTGGGCAGCAAAAGGTGAGTGATTTCTCCCTGGATTGCACTGCACAGAAATGAAATTATGATCTAAGTGGCCGTGCTCACTCATGTCAAATAAAAATGAGACAATCCAATTTGAAACTGAGACCAGATGCATTTCCAAGATCCAAGCAGGTTTCCAGGGCTGCAGCTGAATGGAAATAATTTGCTGACCAGATAAAATCAATCCATGGTTTTGTCAACACCAGCAGTCATGAAGTACCAGAGTAAACACAAATAGTATTTTTCTAACACTGGCTAGTGTGCTGCTGTGATTTTTACACTGTCTACTTTTGCTTACCAGACAGGATTCGTGCAGCCATCATTCCTCTCCCCTGCCCTTGGTCCTCAGAGGCTTCCCTTGGACCTCCCAAACTTATCTCCCAGCTTTGCAGCAAGACCCTTTGTGTCTGGGAACCATACAAATGCCTTTGTTTGGCAGTGAACTCCAAGAAATAAACATGCAGCTCTTCTCCAAGCTGGGAGGAATAGATCCCTCCACTATTTTCCCTCATGTGTACCCTGTCAGAGGACTCAGATTGGGCTTTAGATTCTGGCTTTCTTTCAGCACAACTCTGTAGACTCATATTGCTGAGAGCAGCACATATGTCTTTCACAGCAACCAGAGGTGCAGCTTTCTAGTTTGCTACTACCAATATTTTTATGGAATGTTCTTGAAGAAATAAATATGCTCTGATAAAAATTATTCAACATTATCCTAAAGCCTACAGTATTTATCAAGGATGCATATTTGTCATGGATACAATGAAAATTCTGGGGTTTGAGGTTAAGAATTATCTTAATGTGTCAAGACATGTAAGTGAAGCACCAAAATTCATTGTATTCTTAAGCAAAATGAACAAGGGATTTTTGTTGACATCTGATTTTATACTGAAAGGGGTAGGTGCTGGAAAAAAATTGTTGTATCCCTTCACCTTCAGAATTCAGCAATGTTATTTCAAACATTTACAAAGCATGGACTGGAAGTTTCTAGTGAACTAATGTAGAAATAAGATGCTTACTTTCCCACAGGAAGAAATCATCAAGTTTCACCCATGTTCCCTTTTCCTGTGTGATTAATTGGTACTGCTGAACCAACAGCAGATGACCTGCAGTAACCACTCACAAGGGGCTAAAGTAATAAATAGATGCAGTATCAAAAATATTTATCTAAAAGAAAAACAACCCTCAAATTAGCTGAACAACATAATAGGTTTGCTCGGCACACATTAAGATATAAAGATTGAATCTTCCCATAATTTAGAGCCTGTGCAGTTTTCTCAGATAATTCACACAAGAAAAGCAATAAGAGCTTTAATGACTGAGGAAAAGAAGAATCAGATATAGTTATAAATATCTGTGCTGGTAATGAATACAAGCTGGCTGTATTTCATTGATGGTGAAAATAAAAATGCAGACTGTTTTTATCATGACTTTCAAACAGGAGTGCAGAGTCATAATTAAGCTCAGATCCCTACATCAATGGAAAATTCAATTGTATCTGCATCAATGAAGTATATATAGATATATAAATATCTATAAATAATAAGAAGCAACTTCACCAAAGTCATGGGTAAATATAGAGTAATCCTACAAATAAAAAAGCCTGCAGGTAACAATCCAAATAGACTGTGGTGGGAGTTAAATCTTATTAATTCTTCAATGACATGAAAGTTATCTTCTATCAGCACAACCTTCTCCAAAGAGTTAAGAAGCAGCCAGAAACGCCTATCTGGAGTACCAGCTGTCCCCTGAAGCTGCTATCCCCAGAAGATGTGATCCAGCATCATCTCTCACAGATCTTTTGTCAAGTTTTCCAACCACTGAGGTGACAAAGCAGAGTTGAAAGCTTTGAGCTGCCCCATTAATTCACTCAGAGGGTTATCCTACTGCAAATAAGCCACATGTCAGGGCTGCTTGTTCTTTTCTCTTGTAATAGAGAGGGAGAACTGCAAGAACTAAGCAAGAAAACTGTCTGGACTCAGAGTAGCACAAGACTATTTTCATTATGTCCCAACATTCTGGTGGGACACAGAAATTGTTAATTTTATCAATAATTATGACAGGAGCCAAACAGAAAGGCAGTCTTATGCTTCTAAGACTACAATATCCTTGATTTTCTTTCATTCCTCTGTCACATCCAAATTCAAGAGGTTGCTTGAATTTAAACTATGCCTCTTGAAGCTTCACAGCACTCCCAAAACACAGTTTGGTGGCACAGGCTAGGTCAGTGTTAAATACAATAAGATCTTGTTATTCACACAATGAATGATGAAGTTTTAAAAACCACAGAAGGCTGGAAGAAATTAATTGAAATACTTTGTTCAAAACTGAAGGAGACTTAGCACAAAGTTCAATGATTATGTAAATTATTACACTGTTATGCTATTTATAAGGCACTCTTCAAGAATATCCATGGACTGGCTGACAAGCATGATGAGACATATTAAGGTAAGGAACACATAACAAAGGTCCTGAGTTTAAAATGATAGGAGTTACATTCCACAACCTTGAAGCCAAATTTGGAATAATTTTAGTGCTTAGAAGTCATTTTAAAAGTAATAATGCCCCTCTGAGGAAATAATTGAACTTTTATTCTAAGTGCAAAATGTGGCTATATTTTTTATATCAGCACACTGGATCAAATTTTATCTGAAAAACTGAAAAAGGATGAAAAACACTGCTTTGTCTAATGAGAAGCAAATTGGGTTTAAACTAAATGGAGGCAATGAGTTAAGGACAGAGGTTCAAAATACTAGCAGGGATAACAGTGCAAAATGATGAATTTAAAAGATCCCAATGAAATCAGACTTTTGTGTGGAATTCCTGTCAGAAACCAAAATTACCTGTTGCCATGGAAATCGAAATTAAACCAAAACCCAATCCCAGTCACAATGGAAGGGTGAGATTTTGAAATTTCCTCTTGAAGAATGTTTCCAGGGGAAACGAAAGATTAATTTAGAGACAGAAAAATACACCACTTCTGATAAATGAAATGCTTTGTGTAAGGATCTGGATTTTATTTTAGCAGTTCAGCTCACCTCTATTTGTGTAATTAAAATATTAATAGCCTTATGATTACAAATATCCTTGGCACACAAGTGTATTTCTCACTGTACCATGTGAAAATGACAAAATCAATCAGATCACAAACAAGATTATTAAATATTTCTGGTTTGAAATTTGCCTTTTAAAATTAGACACAAAATGGAATTATTAGCACATCCTTACAAAGGTGCTGACACATCAAAATTATTTATACCAGGAAAAAGGAGGCAACTATGCCAAAAACTGATAGCCTCTGAATTTGGGCATGCATGGCAAAATGTATGTCTGTCATGCTTCCAAGGATGGTTTTACTGAATAAGAATTTATTTCACTCTCTATTGACACATCTCTCCCTGAAGATCATTAGAATCACAGAATAGTTTGGGTTGGAAGGGACCTTAAAGATCATGGAGTTCCAACCCCCCTGCCATAAGCAGGGACACCTCCCACTTTCCTCCTTTGCTACACCACAAAGAATATCAACTTTTCCCCTTAAGTCCAAGACAGAGTCATAACAGTGATTCAAATGTACAGAGCTGGGTCCCATAATCCAGCTGTTTTCTCCTCACCACACTCCAAGTTCTCAGACCAGGGACACCTCTGTGATCCATGTAGGAAGCTCAGCACAGGCTTATTGAGGCCACCAAGTCAGGCATTCAGTGGAAAAAGTTTTCCCACATTCAATAAACTGACAAGTTATATGAAATTTTGGACTGTTGCCACAACTATGGAGTCATTGAAAAAAGAGTTTGCTCTCCATCAAGAGGACAATAACCCAGGGGCTTTTCAACTATTCAAGCTCCCTGTTTCCTTCCACCCGCTGAGAGAATTATTTTCTTTTAAATCTGACTCACTGAAGCAATTTACTCTATCTTTACACAGATTTATATCTCCATGACCAAGATAACAAGTGTCTGTAGCCAAGACTGGACAAGGAGGGAATAGGAGGAATTTTCCTGCCACTTCTACCATTAACCCTTTATCTTCACTCTCCCTAGCTTGAGCTGACATCTTTTTTCTCTCTAAACAGTAGAGAAAAAACAAACCCTATGCTTTGTCTTCTCACAAAAACCTTTCACATACATTAAGATTTCTCTGCCTTCTTTAGCCTTCTCTTCTCTAGACCAAAAATCACAAATATTAAATAATAATATTATAAAAATCTCTCTCTTGAGCCTACTTTTATCCATGTTAGTGCACTAGGCTGGATGAGGCACTGAGCAGCCTGAGGTAGTGGGAGGTGTCCCCGCCTATGTCAGGGGGGTTGGAACTCGATGATCTTTAAGGTCCCTTCCAACCTGAACTATTCTATGATTCTACTTCTGCTTACTAGTCAGTTACTGGTTATTTACTGGAAAGAGCTCTATTTGAAATATATTCACCAATTTTTGCAGAAAAACATTAAAGTCCATTTGTAACTACTACATGAAATAAGAATTTTCTCTCTGATCAGCCTTCACAGTTAGATTCCTGTCAAAAGAATCACGTGAATAGATGGGGTAAACCAGGCTTTTCATGTGTTTTCCTTTTTTTTGGTTCTTCATAACAAAGTTCTCACTCATAACCTTGTTAAAATGGGTTCATTTCATTTCTCAGGATGCAATTTTCCTGTAAATGCTTTTTATTTTCTCTTTGGAGCCAAACAGACTATTCATTTCTCCTTGAGAATTCCCACCTGAGTGTCACACACACCAAAGGATCCACACCACCAGTCACAGATGTGACAATGTGGGGGTTTTTCCTCCATCTGAATTCTTCAAGGAAAATAAGTATTTCACAAAGAATACAGCTTAAAATGGGATGAAAACAATTTTTTTGTGAATAGAAAATTCATTGAAAAAAGCTGTGACAAGGAGATGGACTTTATTTTTGAATCCAGCCCACAGTTGGTGGGAATTTTTCACAAAAGAAACAAACAGAAGAAAAACAAAACAAAAAACAGGCAGGATGGATTTTGGAACAGTGCATATTTCATTGTGAAATTTTCTGAGAGCATCTTGTTTCCAAAGATGCTGCAACGCTGCATTTCAACATATTCTAAAAAAATACTTTTTCATTGTGAAACTTTTTTTTTTAATATTTCAAACCAGTCTAAATTCAATTAGTTGCAAAAGAATTAACCCTTCAAAATCAAATGAAATATTGAGAAAAAAAGCTCAAGAGGTCTCAAACTATGAATTTTTTTTAAAACTGTTTTGTTCAGCAATGAAATGGAAAAAAATCTATTGTTTGCTGTATTAAATTATACCAATTTTTACATAACTATGGCAGGACAGCACAGAGGACAATTATTTCTCTTCCCCCCCATACTGACTACTCTTGAGTTTGTTTTTTTCCCCTAAACATTTCATTTAAGGCAGCTCATTTCATACAGCTTGGCCAAAACTAAAATCAAATTTTCCAGCAAGACTTGAACTTTTTCCACTTCTCTACAGTTAAGTCACCACTTTCCCAGTAATATGAGGTATTCTCCAAGATCACTACCCCATTTTGGACCACCACTCTCCCCTTAGGGAAGAAGGGTATGGATTAAGAGACAACTGCTGCAGCATAAATCTCAGACCAAGAAGTGAGAGATATGATGGAAACCAGAAGTGCTGGATGACAGAATGGCTGGCATGGGATCACATGAAGTCTCAATTAAAACTGCAAGGGAAGATCCCAGTCCTTTGTATCCCAAAGCTGCTGGTTTCTGCCATGAGGGAAATTTGCCTGTGTCAGCTCAGATCCAATCCTGATGCTCCATGCTCCTCAGCACTAAAGTACCTACTGTTTTCTCCTCCTGGTGGAAGCAGGATTGGATCTTCATCCCTTCAGTTCCATTATTCCAAAATTACAATGACAAAATGCTTAGTTGTTCACTTCCCCAGTATTCAAGATCCCTTCAGGATTGCCAAAAAAACCTTTTAATTAAGGTGTCAAAAGCTGACAGTATTGATTACAGAGATGTAAGGTATCTCAATCTCCATGAATGAAGTCACAGATAGGAGTCAGCAGTTTTTCTTTCCCATTCTTTTTATATGTATATATTCAAGTGTAAATATAAATTCTTTCTGAATATTTCATCCATGATTTCAAAGATCATTCTGATAATTGTGTAACTATTTGGCCACGAGAGTTGTTATTCATGTGTTTTTGCCAGCCTTTTTTCACCATACAAAAAAGCCATGTGTTTTCTTCTCTTTTCTTTCTCCATCCATAACAAATAATCAGTCAGACCACTTGCAAGTGGTTTTTTGTACAGTGATGGAGAAGTCACCTGCATTTTAAAGGACCTGGATACTTATATCACATGTTTGAGAACAGGATTTTAGCAATACCAAGCACTTCTTTCAGAGCTCATTTCCTTTACCCTGTCTTTCAGTTTGCTGACCAGCTGGGAAACATTGCATGGATTATACACATGCTGCACACCTAATGGGGATACAAGAGCTTCTTCAGTGCTATAAAGTACAGAATAAAAAGCAAAAGAGAGACCACTAAGTGAGATAGACTTTCCCCAAATGTAGTAAGGAGAAAAATCTTCAAGGCATGAGGGCTAAGATTTCCCAATGTTCTAGTATGTCCTCAGCTCCATTTTCCTGCTCCATATACTCTTCCAGATGCTCTCATTGCATCTCTTTTCTGATTTCAGGACTGAAAAGGCATTTTAATTCTTGGGGAAATGAGCACTGAATTGAGGGACATTGTGGACAAGGCAAATTATGCAGCAAAAAACCACTGATGCAGCAATGTTATCTTCTTCCCACCCACTGCCTGAGCATGCAAGAGGCATACTGGATGTGGCACATCCAGTATGCAGATTCCCTACCCCAGCCTCCTTATTCCTCCAAGATTTACTTTCAAGTGGACTTCCAGTGGCCATAAAGACCCTCTGAACACTGAAATTTCATTGAAATCTCATTTTTCTACTCCCACCTTTGCCCTGTCTTTACTCCTACATCAAGGCAGAAAAGCCAGGGGAAAAAAAAGCCTTTGAGTCACCTTTTCCCCTCATCTCAGTATTTGCTCTCAAGGCACCCCTGTGTTTCCTATATAATTTCCAAATATCCTAAATCATCTGGGGAGTAATTAAACATTAAATGAGATGCACAGAGCCTTTCAGCAGGTGACCATACAGTGAAAGCAAGCTGAAAAATCCCAATATTTCTGCAGCAAGTTGAAGCCCCAGTTTCCCACTGCCATGCTTGCACTGTGCTGCCTAATGGGATCACTTTGCATGCACTACACACCCCTGGAATGCTGCAGTCCTTTGGCAAGTGCCAGTACAGGAGAATCACAGAGGTTACCTTTGGTGCCAGACTTCTAAAAGCCTGCACAATAATGCTTTGACAGCTGTCCAGTCAGTCTGCATACATCTAGATATGTAAAATATCCAGAGAACCAGCCTTCCATTTACAGAGGCAATCTAAAAGCTGAGAGTACATCACTGCATCAAAAGCTGCAACTGGAACAGGACTAAATTAATAACAGAATTTCTATTAACTTCTCATTCTCTGAACACTGACAGAACTTTCCTTCTGGGGCTTGAGATACATTAAATGTGCCACACCTATGTATGAATCCATATATTGCTCAGGAATGCTTCTGTCAACTTTTGAATTGATTCCTGTGATGGTGTATTTGACATCAGGCTGAAATGCTGTGCTCCATCGTTTCCTTCAGATTCAATTCTCTAACAAACAAAATATCTGCAGATAAAAATAAATTCTCTATTATTTATTTTGATTCTTCAGTTGATACAAATAAACGCTAATGCAAAAGTGGGTGATGGCAAAGGTAAAAGAATTACAAAATAAATTATAAAACATTCAAGCACATACACCCCTCCATCCAATCCACCAGCCATTTCTCTTTCCACATCTGTAATAAGAGCTAATTTAATGTAAAAATTATCCACCAAGGAAAAAAGTATCATTGAGTTTTTAGTACATTACGGTTTTGCCTTTAAATAAACCAAGAAAACACTGAAACAACATAAGAAATTATTGTCCCTAGGAGAGGGAAGTGTTCACAAAAAGGTCATGTTTGTTTTTAACTGCCTTGATTTCAATGTGCCCTTCATTTCATTCAACACTCTCCATCACCACAGAACAGCAAGTTTTCTACTCTATCCCCCTTTGAAATAATTAGAGAAAGAAGAAAAAATGTTTTTTTCTTTTCAACCAGAAAGCTTATGAAACCATCCCTATGGTTGATAAAGAATTCCTGTGCACTCAATGATCATTCAACTGGCATTTTGGCACCGTGAGTTATTTATTCACAATCTAAAAAATGCAAGTTTGCAACCTCATTTTCCAAAAGGCAAACAGCTGAGTACTCATTTCTCATCTTGCACTTACACTACCTGGAGTAAAATGCCAGATTTAATCTATCTGCCTTTCTCAGGACCTGAGCTGGTCTTCAGATAGCTGATTAAAAAAATAAAATACCCAAAGTCCTTAAGTTCACAGTTTAGGAGCAGGGAAAATCCATTTTTGTGACATGCACTGCATTTGATGCTGTCCAAAAAAAAAAAATAAACTAGACTACATAAACTGCTTTGAAGTCTTTCACACTTGTAGCTCCAGATTTCTAGGAAATGGGGTAGAAACTAGAAGGGTGATTTATATCTTGTGCAGCACTTCAGAAACATCCAAACTCATCAGCGTGAAAAGCAGAGACAATCTAGCAAAGGGTTTAGAGAAAAGGACATGTTGTACCTGCAGCTCAAAGCCTGTGGGAAGACAACATTTTATTCCAGCTAATGGAATGGCTTCAGGTTATACACAGAACTGTGATTCAGTAAAAGCCCTTGGATTACCTCAACACAATGGCTGCTGCTAAATATCTCAAGTTTGAACTCCTTCCTCTTTACTGCTTTCTCTCTCAAGTCTTTTAGAGTAGAGGAGGGAGAATTCAGTGATATAATTCAAACTCCCCAAAGCACAGTTCATTCAGACCTCATTACTTTCTCACACAACTCCACCCCCTTCTAGGGACATCTGGCCACATTCCTAATAGCCCCAGGAAGAGTGTGCTGAGCAGTCTCCAAGGTTTCAGAGGTCCCCCAACCCATATGTTCCACCAAGAGCTGAGTGCTAAGTGTGATGATTGGAATAGATTATCTGAAAGTTTCTTTCCAACCAAGAAAATTCTATGATCCTATAAAGGTAAATTGACATACCAGTGCTTGCACATGGTCCCCTGTTCCTCATCACCACTGAGACAGCTGTAACTTTAAAACACAAGATGCAGCTAAACAATATTCCTGCAGTTTTCCCAAGCCTGGATCATTTTCCACCTCTACAGATTTAATTACAGGACTTGGCTTCTCTATTATATTTATATTAATGCACAGGGGCAGAGTTTATGACATACGGTACAGTAGGAATACTTTATGTGACTTACAGGGAGCCAAGAAAAAATGCAAATTTAGGTCAGAAAAGTACTGTCAGCATACTGTGGTTGTCTCTGCCAACATCACTTTGCTCCCTCTGGTATTTTATTATTTGGGGCTTTTTAATTACTACAGGAGGCTGAACTTCATTCAGCTAGCAGGTCATTACAGACTCTAACAGAGCACTAGCAAGGCTTTTTGGGAAAGTACCGTTTTTTTTTGTACAGGAAGCAGTATTTCATCATAGAATCATAGAATAGTTTGGGTTGGAAGGGACCCCAAAGATCATCCAGTTCCAACCCCCATGCCATACGCAGAGACACCTCCCACCAAACAAGGCTGCATAGTGCCCCATCCAGCCTGGCCTCAAACCTTCTTGAACTCTACCTTGGAATAGTATTGAAGAAACAGTGATATGGGACCAATTAAGGTCTACCACTAGCCCTCAGCTGGAAACTCAGTTCTTTGGCTTACAGCTTCATGGAGTCCATTGGAGATGCTGCAAAGCCTCTTCCTCACTGATATAAGCTCTTTGGGCAAAATACATATGTATGGAGCCCTTGACCTGCTAAACCTTACAATATATTCATTAAAAAGACATGAGGTGTAGGAACTTTCTCAGGCAAAGTATCTTTATGTTGTATACCTACATGAGTTCTGTGCAGAGGACATATATACAGTCACATATAAACTACATTCACTCCTCAGGAGCTCTGAAATTCACTCCATAAATACTACTGTCACAGCTACTGGTCTGTGCCACAGTGAATTTCCACTCCCTGTACATTCTTAGTAATGTCATCAGGTGGGAGGGCAATGCCCAGAGTGGAAGTCAATAACAAAATATTCTTGTACCTTGTCCAGAGACACACAGTGACTTTTTCTTCTTCCAGACTGTGCTTGTACCATAAGCCCATCATGAAAAATTAACTACGACTACACACAAAAATAAAAATAAAAAAAAAAAGAGATCTCAGCAAGTAATGACATTTTGCTGGGCTTAGAAGAGATGCCACAATTATTGTGCAGCAGTAAAGTGCTGAGATTGTTTTAATGGCATCTGCTGCCTCTTGACTGACAGAGCATAAATATTGCAGAAATACAAGCAACAGCAGTGCAGCCATGGAGCAGCAGACAGCAATATTTACTGGCTGTGGCTGATCTACACCTATCAGTCACAGATTGCACATGGTGCACAGGCTTACCCAGATTTTGTTTGAGAAATATCTTCTACTGGATGAAGAGGCATTAGCAGCTTCACAAACACTGTCAGAGCTTATCAAAAAATATTAGAGAAACCCTCCATAGCTTAGTGGTTTTCTGTCACTTGCTCTACAAGTTAGGAATGTGTAGAAATTAAGAAGTGTATTAATACACAGCAGCCTATCAGGAGCTGTTGGTACTCTGCAAACCCAGGTACTGCATTTGCCAGTCAGATCTTTCTGAGATTCTCAGTGTCTAAGAAGGACATTGAGCTAAGGGAGCAGGTCCAGAGAAGGGCCACAAAGATGGTCAAAGGCTGGAGCAACCACCCTACGAAGACAGGCTGAAGGAGTTGGGGTTGTTCAGCCTGGAGAAGAGAAGGCTCAGGGGGACCTCAGTGTAACTGAGGGGGTCCTACAGAAAGGCAGGAGTAGGACTTTTTAATAAGATACGTGATGGGAGGACCAGAAACAATGGATGTAAATTGGAAGAGGGTAGATTAAGGCTTGACATAAGAAAGAAATTCTTTACAGTGAGAGTGGTGAAACACTGGAACATGTTGCCCAGAGAGNAAGCAGCCCACTTGCCTGAGAGTCTGAACAAAGTCTGCTTTTAGATGGTAATTATGACTCCTAACACTAATTTCTACCTAAGCCATAAGTGATAATTTGTTTATCACAGCTATGCCCTTTGTATAGCTCATGTTTATGCTCAGCCCATAAGTGTGGTATTCACTGCTCATATGCACATGAAGGCTCACTAATAGAGAGATGGGAATCAGTCCCTTCTCCCCAGTTACAGACAATGGAACAAGAGGAAATGACCTCAAGTTGCACCAAGGGAGGTTTAATAGACTGGATATTACAAAAAGATCTTATACTGAAAGTGTTATCAAACATTGTAACAGGCTGCTCAGGGAAGTGGATGAGGCACTGTCCCTGAAGGTATTTAAAAGAAGAGTAGACATAGAGCTTAAAGATATGATTTAGGGATGGTTCTTGTCAGAGTTAGGTTGATGGACTCAATGATCTGTAAGATCTCCTCCAACCAAGGCAATTCTATGATTCTAATTTCATCCCTTCTGTTTTGCCTGCTGCTGGCCAGGCAGATGAAAGATCTTTCCAAGCTCAAAAAGATCCTCATACTGGGACAGAAATGGGACTGCTTGACCACAGGCTGGGCAGAGAGGAAGGTTGGAGGAGTAGCAGGAGGAGAAGCAGGAAACAAGAGGAGAAAAAAGAAAAAAAAAGTTGGAAAAAGAATTAAAAAAGTTAATAAATAGAGTGAAATGAGGACTCTTTTGGTCAACTTTTTTTTTTCCTGTTTCTAAGATTCACAAGCTTTTTTCTCCACCATTTTTATTAATAGTTTCATACATTCTCCTGTTTCTCCTGTCTCACACCTCTACATTGGCCTTTTTGTTCTTCTGACACTAAAAATTGCATCTCAAATGGGAAACTTCAATGTGATGCAAAGGTGTCTCCCCATGTTTCATGAGAGGAAACTGCTGCAAAGATGGATCACTGTTGAAAAGGAAGAACGTGCCACCAAGACAAAGAAATGTGACCTTAAATTTTTGCTATTAAGGCAAATATAAAAAACAGGATGCATATCCAAAGAGCAATTCAGAGGAGAAAATTTAGGAAATGTTTTTAAATGGGGTTTCGAAATACAGAAGCAATAGCAAGTCTACCTTCCAGGTATTACCACCAATAGTGCATAATTGCAGACCAAGGAAAAATGACAAATTAAATTAGAAGCAATCACCTCTATTGCTTATTTCTCACAAGAATACTCTCGTACTATAAACTTTTACTAGCAGGAAGAAGGTGTGGTGTCTCAGTATCTAATCTCATCTGCTTTCTTCTGGCATTCTTGAGTGTGACACCTATGACAACCTATCAAACCAGTGAATTTTGGTGTGGAGAACAGCTCACATCATGCTCCCAGTTACACCAATGTGAAACCAAGGTACTGGATTTATTCCAGTGAAAGGGAATAGAAACCATCAAGTCATCTGTGAAGACAGAACTGATTTGAAAAAAAATTGAGATCCCACCACGAAAATCAAAATAACATACACTGCATGATATATACTTCACCTTCTGGTATGTTCCTTGCCTATGGCAGGGGGATTGGAACTAGATGATCTCTAAGGTCCCTTCCAACCCCAACTATTCTATGACTCTATGTTCCAAAAGCGATGTCTCATTTTGCTGCAAGCCATATCTACCTTAAAAACCATCAGAGGAACTTAAACAGCCTCACAGCCTTAAGACTGATTCATGTGTTCAATCCAATAAATTTCTTGACAAATTCTCAGATAGCACAATTTAATACAAAAATATGTATACTTTCCAATATTTGGCTAATGCCTGGTATATAAAATGGGGTTTTTCAGCAATAGGATTTTTTTCCATTATTTAATATGATTTCTTTGCTGTTGAAATTCA
>VZTY01020197.1:0-60799 GCA_013400935.1 Turnix velox
TCTTGATGTAGCCTAGGATTTGGATTTCTTCTATCTTGCTATTCTTCAGTGTTCATGCAAGTTTTTCTTTGGGAAATGTGCATTGCAGCTCTCTGGTTTAGAAGACTATTCAACATTGGGCTTAGGGCTTAAACCAGCAGCTCTGAGATGACTGTAAGTAGCACAGAAACTAATAAAATTATTTTGACTTTCTATAATGCGTGCTGACGACCTTTGAAGCTATAAATAGCTAGATTGTGTTTATCTGAAGAGTTTTTCAGCTTTTACTTCCCCTCTTTTAAAAGTTTGGTTTATTTCACTGAGATTATTAATCATAGCATATTGATTGATATTTATTCACATACAAGTGTACTTTCTAAGAAGCTTACAGTTTTATTTATGTCAATTAATACCAAAAAATTACTTTGTGACTGTTTCTTCTTTTAGTATACAGACCTAGTAAAAGACCAGGACCAAGCATAAAAGTTGTCTGACTTCTGTTTTGAGTTTTACCATTAGCACAAAAGCCTTCCATTTCAGTTAATTCCATGACTCATGGAAAAGAATGATAGAGCTCACTGGTCAGTTATTTCAGGTCCCTCTCTTAGCTTGAGTCACAGAAATACAAATCGTTACAGATCCCATCTAGGGAAAGCTTTACTAAATCCAGCCGTAATATAGTAATTCAGGTTTGTAGTCTTGAAGTTTGTCTCCTTTAGATTCCTGCTCATCAGATAAGTCACCAGTGACAATAATGAATTGCTGGTTTAAAAATTAAATTTAAAAACTATTATAGCTATTAATTAAGCTAACCTTCTTATTTGCTTCTCCTTCAGTTTTACAAACCATGAGTGCTGTCGTGCTTTAGGCACAGAGGTTTTACTGGTGACTTCATTATGTATGTTGTTCCTATTCACATACTTGTCATATTAGGTCAAAAACCTTCATTGTTTGTTTAGATAGTTGAACTAAAGCTAACCTCCAAGTCCTGATTTGCAAGAAGGATGTTTTTCATCAAAATTGCAGCTTTTCATAGCAGCACAGCTCATAAAATTGGAATTCTGCAGCCAACACAGGCCTTGAGATACTGGAAAATAAAGCTGAACTATGTTGTCAAATATAATATGACTTTAAATTATTGTGAATGGAGGCAATGTGAAGATTTGATTATTTATTTCAGTGTGTACTTGCTTTTCCCCTAGGTGGCATTGGCAGGGTCGTCAATGGTGCTTTTATGGTGTTGAAAGGTCATCGGTCAATTGTAAACCAAGTCCGGTTTAATCCTCACACTTACATGATCTGTTCTTCTGGCGTTGAAAAGATTATAAAGGTAAGATTGATTATCATAAAACATATTCTTTCAATATTTCAGGAAGGAATGCTTTGTTTTGCTCTGTATCATTCTTTTTCACACATGTTCTGTCTTATTCATTTGTCAAGTGGTATGTTAAATTTGCTGGCTAAACTGGTGCAGATTTTTAATTGGACATTTCAACTGTAAAGTCCTTTTCAATTTTAAAGTTTTTCTTTAGTGTATAAGATGAGAAGTTCCTGGATTTATGCCTTGAGAAAGGATTCGTTTTTTACAGTTTCTTTCTGCGCATCACTGAAGTATCAGGCAAACAGTCCTTTTCTGGAGAGTTTGATCACAGTTATAGTATCTGGGATGTGGGGCTAAAATTTAATCAAATCTTTCTTAAGAGTATTGTTAAGCCTTAGCCTAGCCTGACCTAGCTGACTTTGGCCTAAATACAGTTTCAGGCACCCTTTTATAATTTTTGAACACACTTCTGTGTTGGATCAATTTAGCATACTTAGCTTTCAGAGGTAACAGAACACTTAGTCGCAGAAGGTACTGTGTTTTTTTGTGAATCCTACAGCAATGTACAATATTTTTAGAAAACTTGTGCTCTTTTTTTTTTTATGTGGAGTGTAAAGAGATAAGAAACTTAGCTAGGTTTTGAAACTTTCTTTCTTTAAGTAAAGCCAGTTAATATTGTGGAAGCAAAGCAGAAACTTTTTGATCATTTCTAATAGCAGAGGTTGAGTGCAGTGAGGCTGAGGATTGTGCTACTACTAATACACTTCGTGTTTGGCTGCCATAGAAATTTTGCTATAATTTTAGTCTATCAACAGAGTGAAAGAAATATGAATGATTTAATTTTTAAGTAAGATAGTGAGAACTGATGCTATTTCTATTTGTTGAATGACTTCATAGAAGTCTTACCTTCATGTGGCTACAAATAAGGTCATTTGATTATTAGTAAATGTTTTAGTCAGCTCCAAGTTGACTGGGTAAACTTGTCCAGCATAGGAATATTTTAGTGGTCTGCAACTTTGGGACTGAAACTGGCACAAAACCCTGGGACCGTGACCCAATGCACAGCTGCAATCACTTGCATTTCATCTACTATCAGCATTTAGGTTCTGCTCGTGGCTCAGCTTTCCTTCTCTCCTTCCACTGGTACTGTAGTTTGCTTTTCCACTTTTTTCTTCAGCTTTATGGCTATGACAGGTTTGATCACAAATCTGTCAAATCCAGGCTTTGAATGAAAGTGCATCAAATGATTTTTAATTTTCCAGGCAGCTGACCTGCCGTACTTTAACAATAGTTTTGCCAGAGGCTTTTTTTTTTCTTTCAGAGCATGAATTCTCCCTTTAGGATTTTAGGTCTGCTTGACCTTTCACCCGATGAATCCTTCCTGCATGAGTGTTCTTAGACTGTTGGATTAGCATTGGTATAAACATCCCCTGTGTTGCTTTTGTGTACTTCTGCTAGGATTTTGCCAGGTTTTGTGTTTTTTTACCTAGTAATTAAAAGGTTGTTTCAATTAAGGCTCCAGTCACAGGTTTTTGTAACTCAAAGATGCCTCTGCTTGACTGCTTCCTTAGAAGAGAACGCCTGTTGTTTCACCGCATGTGCAGTGGAGCTCATGTAGCTGCTTTGAAAGAACTGAATTCCCCCAAGCATTGCAAGCTAGAAACAAATTAAGGGAAGGGTGTTCCATGTATTAAGTTTGTTAGCAAGGCCTTTTCTTACATGTCATTTCGTCTTAGCTTGTAGCATGCCTTGTTTGGGGATCGGGTTGTTTCAAGGCTTGTATCTGATGTATTCTGCTTGACTTCACTAGTTAAAGGTTCTGTGAACTTCAGCTTGTGGGTGACCATAAAATGGTGATTTCTTCTTCATTCCAGCTACTTCTACAGATAGGCTAGAGGCTAGTAACTGCCAGTAGCCTGAGAGCAAAACAGGGAAAACACAACAGTAGTTCCAATAGGCTATTTACCTCATTAAAAACAACCGGGAACACAAGTCTTTTCCTTTCATGATGTCTCTCCTCCATATAAATGCTTGATGTGCTTGCTTGGAGTAGTTGAGGTGACAAGAGGAAGAGCCATAAATAAAAGTGGTAGTTAAGATTTTCTATGTTTTCTAGTTTTGTTGATTTTTGTTTGGATCGCTTCCTTAAGAGGTGTACTTCCTTCTACTCTCCTTTGACTGTCCTCTAAAAATCTTGCTGGAATTGAAGTACAAATAACTTCACTGTGGTTGGCTGGTATTTTGTTCCCTCAATTGAAGGAACTCTGTGATGAATTAAAATTGTGGATCCAAGTAGCTGTTTGTCTAAGTCCTTAATTTTTAGACTAGCTAACCTAACTTTAGTACTTCTAGAAGTGAAGAATTGACAGCTCCAGTATCAAGGCATGATGCAGACAAACCATTCAATAACTTCTTGTGCTTCTGCCAACACACTTGCTATTTTAATGCTGATTGCAAATGAGAGAAAATTAATCTCAGGCTTAACTTTGCTGAAATGAATAGCATTCACAGAAATTATTGTGACTTTTGTAGTTATGGGTTTTTTGCTTTAGTTTCATTTTGTTATAAAGCACCTGCAAGAATATTAATTCTGCAGTTTGGGGATTTAGGGTTTGATTTCTGCTGGGGTTGAGAACACAAAGTGTAAGATGAGGGATGGGGTGTTTGTGTGAATATTCAAATGAGGAGGTTTCAGAAACTTTAATACTCACAAACTCATTAGCAAAGGATACCAGAAGCTACAGCTGTGAATTAAAATTATTATTTGTGGCAAGCATTTGCAACAAAGACTAAAGCATTATAAAATAGAAAGCGTATGAGATGTTGGGATATTCTGGGAGGAACATGAATTGCACTGCAGGAAAAATTGCAAGAGGCATTCCCTCTGATGTTTGGGGCTCAGAGAAGAGCCACAGAGAATGGTGCAGTTAGAAAACAGTTCTGGAAAAGATAAAATAGATTAAGTGTGTAAAGATCTGCAGAAAGAAACACAGTAACTGAGTTTTGCAACTGTTGTAGGGCCTATTTGTTTAAAAATCATCAAAGTGTATCAAAGGCGACAAAGTGATTTGCCGATGTTGCTATGGTGACAGATTAATGTAATTGTGGCTTGCTGCCTTTGCCTTATCAGATAATCTAATGTAGCTAGTTTTAATTATTCTCACACTACAGTCATAACTCCTTTTTTGTTTTAAAATTTGGGTATTTGCCACCATGGAATACAAGCAATTAAAAGATACTCTCTGAAGCATCTCTTCAGAAGCAGAGAGCCAGTTTTGTGCTCCCTTTTTTTTTTTTAATTGTTCCTATTTTTATATCCATACTCAGGGCATCACTCAGGGCTGAGTAATATTCAGCTCCTTAATCCTCTCTCAGAGGAACAACTTAATCATAGATTGCTCCTTCAGTGGGATGATTTGCCAACTTATTTGCTCACATTCTTCCTTCACATGGCATCAGTCAGTGGTTGAGAAAAAGGCATTCTGTTCACCAAGAAGCCAATATTGGATGCCACAGAGAGCACTGCACCAGTTGCTGCTATTTTAAAGACTTCTCGCTTCTGCCAAGGATAGATTGTTGGTCTGATTTCTCTCTGGGACTCTGGTAGGTCCTCACACTCCCTCATGGCAAGTGTCATAAGAAGTAGGGGTATCAATCTCCAGAGACATCTGATCATGTACAAAGAGGTGTTAATCCAGAATTCCCTTGACTTCTTATTATTCTTCTCCCTGAACAGATCTGTCTTGTAAGGAAAAAGCCTCTCTGTGGACTTCTTTTTCTGTCTTTTTCAGATTTTTGCTATGTTTTCAATATTTAACACTGCTGTGTTTTCTCTATTGCAGAGTGAGCAGAAAGATCTCTTAGCACTAATCAGGATGTGGAATCTCTCTGTACACACTTCATCTTCCTTTTCAGACATCTTTTCTTCATTAGATAGAACTTTTCCAGAGAGACTTCAGGGCAGACTACCTCTCCTCCATTTATATTGATTCATCCAGAATCTAAGACTTTTCTAATTCTCTAAAATCCAGTGATCAGTTTCACATCACTAAGACGACTGGAGGAAGAGGCATGTCAGCCTGCTTGTCCAGGCACACGGTGTGAAACATTTACAAGAAGGTGTATACACAGAGATGTGACCTACTTGCTGAAAGGCTTAGTAGTGGGACAAAGAGGGGGAAAGATCTGATGAAAAGATCAGTTTATCAGAGAAGATACTGAACATGTACTAGTTAAATTGTCAAGAAACCAGCAACTCGGAACAGTCCTTTGAGCAAGTAGAGTTGTATTTTTCTATTAAAAAACTTGGTGTATTCCCAGACCACCAGTCATCCTCTGGCATCAACTGAGAGAAGACTCTTTCCTGTGTTGTATTTAGGAGGTGAAACATGGGAAATAATTAGAGGGTGAAGGTGGATTCTTTCTGTTCTCTTGAATAATTACAAAAGATTAAGTATGTTGATGGAAGTCTGTACTTAATGGGCTTATGCTGGATTTTGTTATCTTTATGCAAACCTGCTGTTTGTCCCATGAGCTAGGTGTCTAGTAAGTGCAGTGCTCAAACCAAGCAGTGGAGTCTGTCTTTCTTCTGATTTCAACTATTCCATTAAAGAAATGTACTGGAAGAGAATTTGCTCAAGTACTGCAAATAACAAAAATAGCAATTATGAGTACAAATAGTGAATACTATACACCTTGATATGGAGGCTTATTACTAGAAACAGATTAATGTAATGCAATGTAAAGTTCCTTTGCCTTGAAAGGCATTTTGATGATTGCCATACAGGAAAAGGTATGTCTGTAGTCCACTTTAATTCTGGAATGATGTCTCTTACATTTACATACATAGATCATATGTGGGAATCTCTGTTAACCATAAAATATAGGGGATGCAAAGTAAAGGCATTCAACCTTGGGAGAATTCTGACATGCCTCTGAATCAAAAATAAATTATACCAAATTTTGCTTTACTTCCAATATTAAAGGTGTGAGGTTTTCTTATACTTTGATGAAAAACTCTATTAATACCAGATTACCAGCATTCTTGTGGGCTTTTTTAATTGTACTTGCCATGGTAATAAGAGATTATATTGCATGTGTGAGCTATGCATCTGTGAAAGGAGTGACAATTATCTCATTTGTACTGGCAAAATACTGGTTTTATTAGTGGTTTTGTCTACTTGGAACAAAACTAAGAAGAAAACTTTATTATAGGCAACAAACTTCTTATGGTTAGTGAGTAAGCATCCCTGATTACATAAAGATAGAGCTCTGCAATTGTGGAGAAATTATTACACAACAAAATATTGAAATGTTGGATAATCTGCAGTCTGAAAGCTTTTAAATTCTGGATAGGTGAAAGAGATGCAGGAAAAGTGCATTTGTAAATAGGGAGGTAAAACCTCCCACATCTCTGGAATACTGTATGTGGGTCCAATGGGTAAAATTTAACAAAAACAATCTGCAACTTGAAATTGTTCTGGGTGTTTGCACTACTGTTCTATTTCAAATGCTTGTAGTAGCTTACTAATTCAAAGATATATGGGATTTTTTTTGTTTTCTGTTACAGATCTGGAGTCCTTACAAGCAGCCTGACTGCACAGGGGATCTGGATGGTAGAATTGAAGATGATTCACGTTGCCTCTACACTCATGAAGAGTACATCAGTCTGGTGTTGAACAGTGGTAGTGGTTTGTCCCATGATTATGCCAATCAGTCAGTCCAGGAAGACCCACGGATGATGGCCTTTTTTGATTCCCTGGTGCGTCGCGAGATTGAGGGCTGGAGTTCTGACTCAGACAGTGACCTCAGTGAGAGCACAATCCTGCAGCTCCATGCAGGAGTAAGTGAACGCTCTGCTTACAGTGGGTCCGAGTCATCTGCCTCTTTACATCACTCCCCACCGCTTGTGGCCGAGGAGTCTGATGAAACTACCTATAACTTAAGGGCCTTAAGATCAACTGAATCCCCCTCAGCCAGAGAAGATGTGGCTTCTCGTCAGCAGAGGCTGTCTGCTCTGAGAAAGTATCAGGATAAACGTCTCCTGGCTCTTTCCAACGAATCTGACTCTGATGACAATACCTGTGAGGCAGAACTAGAAACAGACCTTTTCCCACGGCCGCCATCCCCAAGCCCTGAGGAGAATGAATCTAGTAGTTCCAGGAGCAGCAGCAGCACAGAAGATGAAGAGGAACTGAATGAACGACGCACGTCTATGAGGCAACGCAATGCATTAAGGCGCCGACAGAAAGTGCAAAAGGAGGAGAGGACTAGCACTAACACAGAGAATGTGATTCCCTGTGTAGGTGAGGACATCTATGATTACCCCCAGATCAAAGTAGATGATCTTTCTTCTTCTCCAGCTTCCTCACCGGAAAGGAGTTCAGCCAGCAAAGAAGTTCTCAAAGAAAGGACTTCTTGTTCAGACAGTGAATCAGTGGAGAGAAAGATCTACAAAGCTTACAAATGGCTTCATTGTTCTTACATATCATATTCAGCTAGTAAAGATGGTGAATCCTCCAGAGGAGATGGAGAGAATGATGAAGGGAAACCAGGAACTAGTGGAAGGCACAGTACAGCACACTTGCTAAACAAGGAAGATAGTAGGAACTTGAGCTCAGTGGTTCCTCAAGGTTCCCTAGCTCTTTCTGCTGAAAGCCACAACAAAGAAGCTTTAAAAGAATGTGGCTTGATAGAAAATGCTAGTAATTGTCAAGCTCATGAATGTGACAATCAGTGGCGGATGGAGAGTCAAGAAAACATACCCGAAGACATTAGCAGCGCAGGTATAGAGCATTCTTTTGAGACTAAAAAGCTCAATGGAAAAGCTAACCACAAAGGGCTAAATAGTTGTATTGAAGAGCCTTGCATTCAGACAGCAGGACTTGTGGAACAGAAAAACAGTCAGAACTGTCAACCAGCATCAAGCCATCCCCCACTGGTTCCCCCAATCTCCACTGTTGCCATCTGTAGCATGGCAGGTCACTGCTCCAGAAACCAGACTGATGACAGTGAGGAGAGGAGCCTCGATACCTCCTGTGTTAGCCACAATAATGGCCACTTGCATCTTCGCCCACCGTGCTTCAACAACGGACAGAGTTTTGGAGAGCAGGAGACTGTGATGCAAGGACTACAGGTACGCCCAAATGCTGATAATGGCAACCTTGTACAGATGGGTGTGAGCTTGCACAAAGACTGCTGCTTGTCTGAAATGGACTCCAACAGCTACAGCATGAGCACAAGAGAGGATACTGCTGACTTGCATCCTATGGGCAATGAGAGCACTCAATCTTTTGGAGGACTGAAAAGACACAGAGCGGAGTTGGAAGATGCAGATTCAGAGAGTTCATCCTTAGAAAAGAAGTTAAAAACATGATAAATGCTAATGTCTGTTGTAGTGTGCACTCAAAAGCAAACAAAAAAAGAATAATGGAAGTATTAAAGGCACATAGAGCTTGGGTCTGAAACATTGCGTTTGATTTTCCATTCCATTCTTCAGTGGGTCTGTTTTAGATTGCCATTGGTTCATGCTGTACAAAAATCCAACTTACTTCTTAGTAAGACTGAGTCTAGTGTACCCATACAAGGTTCTGTTAAAGTAAATCCTTATTAAGACGGTTGACTGAATTATTCTTGTGTGAACATGTGTCGTTTGTTCAGCCAGCCAACCAGGATAATCGCTTCAAGTTTTAATTGTTCTTCTAAAAAGGAGTTTTTCATACTGACACTTACTGCACATTATAGGCTGAAGAATGATTGAATTAGATCACACTGATGGTAGCTTGGAGTGTGTTTCTTGTTGAGGGAAACAGGGAAGAAACCTTTCGGGGCCCTTTATTCTGCTCCTGAAACTAAAGAAATGCAACCACTGGGGAGGATATTTTCAGAACTGAGTGCTATCTTTAGAGCTCATGGTTCATAAAGAACTTGCTTCTGATAAAGTTCAGTGACATTATTTTTATGCCAACAGAAAAGCTATAGGAAATGAGCCTCTTTCCAAAATCAACTTTAGACTGTTTCCATGGTGACATTCAATTTTGTGGTTTTTTTTTTAAAGAAAAGAATTGAATAGCACAGTGTCATCACTACACTAAAATGTGATTATTTGCCAAGAGGGAGGTATTATGCTGTAGGCCTCTCTCCAACCAATGGCTATTAAAAATCAGGCATTGAAACGTGCCTTTCTATGTGTTAAGCACAGAGAGATTCTTTATTACTATTAAGAATACAGGTTTGAGTGTTGGGATTTATTTTGATTGTGCTCTCCCCTTCCCTATGTGCTTGCTTTTGGGAGACAGTGGGCCAGAGAAAATAGAAGAATGGGTAATGTCAATGATGCATGTTAACAGCAACACTTGAAGTCTGAAAACTCCTTAAACTGTTTTCTTAGCCCAAAACTCAATAGTTTGCCATTGGAGATCAGGATTGGTTTTCTGCCACTGTGCTGCAAATATTTAAGACTGTAGATTGGAGGGTGGATTCAAGAGAGCTGTCTGCGTAAAGAAGATTCCCTGTTGGAAGTAGAGGAGCAATTCAGAAGGGATGCTGGCAGGGAAAGGTATGCTGGAAGTAGGAGCACTTCAGAAGGGATGCTGGCAGGGAAAGGTATGGGATGGAGGGTAAAGAAAACGAGCAAAAAAAATTTCTTAAAATTGCTTTGTGCAGTAGGCTGTTTGCCTACACTTTGTCTGCTTTGCTAAGTGAGAACTTAGAATAAGATACAATGTCATACTTAAGAAGCATGTAAGAAGGCTAAAAGAAAGGGGTGTTTCCAAGCAGGAGGGAAAGTGGCAAGAAGTTATGTTGCTGGAAAAAAATTGTTCTGCACTGAGTATGTTTTAGATCACTTAATTCAAGGTCACTACATGAGCATTCCCCCTTGATTGTATAAACACCTTATTTTAAAATTTTAGACAAAATGCTTAGGTTGCCAAATCAGGGTTTTTTTTATTATTACTTTTAAAAAATTCTTTACATTGGAAAATTTTCTCAGCTATCGCTTTGGCTGTCTTCTGAAGGGTGCCCAGGTTCCTGGTGAATGAGCATCTCTTTTCCTTTGGCATGGTCATCTCAGTGTTTTCTTGGAAGCCTTGTGCTCTCCCTTTCTTGTATGTTTTCAAAAGCAGAATAGTAATCTCCTGGGTTTGTTCTTAACGATCCAATACAGGCTCACAGTTGTGCTGTGGTTTCCCCAAAGACCGCTCCCGTGCTCTCTGCAGGTTTGTAATTTGTAGCTTCTGTGAAGCAGGAGGAGGGAAGTAGGCTGCAGTCTGAACCTTTTGCTCAAGAAATTTCAGTGCACACAAGAACTGCAACTTCCCAGTCAGTAGGTTCAACTTTTGACATAGAAACATTATGAGCGCTGGGGAACTGTGGTATCTGGAAAAGTCTGGAAAAAAAAAAAACCAAGCAAGCTGCAGCATGTCTGCTTCACTGCTCTTTGTAGGCAGCTTTGCTTTGTCATTAATCGAGAACATCTAGTGGCTCTCCCCTGTATGCTGGGTTTCCTGGGTTGTGAGGTGTGAGTGATGCTGCATGCTTGGCATTGCCACACCCTGTTTCTGGGGAAAGAGAGGAAGCTGTTCAGTGGAAGATCTTTAAAGTTTATCTGAAGAGGTTTTTCTAAAGATCTGTGCCATGTACTTAGAAACTAAAAGGTTGTATAAATATTGAACTACCTTGTTAGTTAGCTACTGTTTACATAGGACTTGTGGCAGGAAATTTACTAGGCACTGTTGTGTAGTTCATTTCCAGGAAAACTTACCAGGGGTATGTAAAACTCCCTTAACTCTCTTCATAACACTTTGGACAGAGCAAATTGATCTTTAAAGAAACTCTTTTTTAGATATTCTCTTAAAAGAATTAATGTCACAAATCAACCCATTAGTGAGAGATCAAAACTGACTCTTCCCCTGGACTGGAGTATTCATCACTTTCAAATGTGCAGAAGGATATGAAGTCTATCAACCAAAGTTCTCCCAGGGGTTTTGTAGTTCTCAAGCAAACCCCTTGCCAAAGCTGGTGACCTACTCCAAGTGAATGGAGATCACACTTTGCTGTTGAGGAGCAATATACAGCTGCCCTGAGAAGGGTAAAGCCATAGGAGTCCAAGGTCTTGGGTTGCTTTCATTTGCAGTTACGATATTTTTTTTGCTGCTTGAGCACAACAGCAAGACAGAATTTTTGTCATATCTTCGTTGAGTTATAAGTCTCCTTGTTGCTGTGATTTTACCCCTTTTTACAGGTGATACTATGGAGAGAATTGCCCTTTGCACCTGATGCTTTCTTTCATTTTCACAAACTCAGATTCTCTTAATGTTTTTGCCAAGCCTGGGAGACTCATTGCTCTACTCCAGGGTGTGCAGAGTACCAAGTAGTAGTGCAAAAAGTTCCTAGGAACAAGGACTCTGCTTCAAACATCTGAGAAAATGACTGTTCTTTAGGGGGAATTACAAATTCAAAACACAGAAAGAAACACAACAAAAATTAAAAAAACCCAAACAATTATTGCAGGTGCTTGGTTTGACGAAGTTTTCTATAGTGGTTGTGCAAGTCAGAAGCAGTGAAATCGCGAAAGGGATATTGGGTTGCATTGGTGTAGGAAATAAGCAATCTGTGATGCTTGTACTCTGTCTGATTCAAGTCAAGGACTTGAAGCTGTGTCTCCTAACTTTCACTTAATTGTCCAAAACATCCTCAGCATCAACCTATTGTGCTACTCAGCAGTGGGGTTTGTTCTCATTTCGTCTGAAATGCAAAGGGGGAAAGGAAACAGAAACAAATCCCCAAACACTGGAGTGAGGTCTTGAGTCCAGCTCTGGTGGTTTGTTGTTTGTGGAGAAAATGCCAAAGGATTTTCCTTCCCCCTTCTCCAGCTTCTTTGATCTTCTTTGGCACACGAAGCAAGGGGGAGATGGTGACTCGGGCTTGTATGCAGCCCGTATGTCTCAAACTTGATTGTCCTTTCCAAATTGTCTGGAGTGTGGATCATTTGGGTTTCTTATAATTTTTCTGCAGACAGGATACCAGCCTCCTAAAATGAGCTCTCAAGCCCAGAGAGCCATTTGCTGTGGTATCTGGCTGGCAGGCTCAGGTTTTTTGTCCCAAGTAGTTCTCAGTTCATTTGTCATTGGGCAGCACCTCTGGAGATGCTTGCAGGTGTGTGTTGGTGTCACCACTTTCAGAGCTGATAGAAGTTGCCCCTTAGCTGAAGCTGCCATTGGAACAACTCATATCACTGATGGGTGGCAGCCGAGCAGCCACCACAGAGCCGGTGAGCTGGACACTCATGTATCACCCAGCAAGGATCTTATTCCATCAGGGAACCAAATAAATGGTAGAAACAAGGTTGTCCCGAGTTTTGACTGGCTGTTCCTGTCTCTTTTGTTGCACAGCTATCTGATTTAGCCTTGTATCACCCAGGACTTGCTAAACAAATATCCTTGGAGGAAAAGCACTTCATTTTTGGTTGATATGTGCCTTTGGACCTTAGAAGGAAGTTTTGGGGCTTCATTTCAAAATTATATTTATGCAGCCTGTTCAAATTAAGAAAGAAAACTAAAGCATCCTTGAAGGAGCCTCCTTTAACTTGCTCTTCCCCTCCCTGAGATTTCCACATCTCCTTGAAGAGCCCTGTACCTTTTCCTTCCTTTTAGGGTCTGGAGAGACTGGCAGTGTTGGGTGCCTAGAAAGCAAAACCTGTCCCCAGTTCAGGATGCCACAGTGTTCTTTGCTTCAGTGGCATTTCCAGCGTAGTGGAGCCAGAGCTGGCATTTCCTGGCTTGGGTTATATCCTTGAAAACAGTTTTCTCCAAAGCATGAGAAAAGTCTGCTTCCCACCTATATAAGCTTTGGAGTGAGAGAAGGGAAAGTTGACCCAGACTTTTACAGTGTCAGAATGGAAAGAAGTAATGGGCTTTGAGCAATTTATAAGCCCTTTATAAGTTCTCAGTATTCCCCATGTTTGCCTTTCCCGCATGGCAGCTCTGCTGCGGGATACTCATACCTGCACAGTCCAGTATTTCTTTTTAATGCAGTGGAGGGTATCCAGTATTTTCTATGTCAAGGATCTCTGGTCCTTCCATAAAGAAGCTTTCTTTAGCTTCTACATGATTATGATGATGTGGAAGATTTATTTTTACACTGGGAAAGTCTGTAGCAATGTTTTGCATTCCTAAATGTCTGACAGACTAGGATAAGCTGTATAACCAACAGTGAAAGCGATTTACAGCCTTAGATGGAGTTTTTAATTTTCTTGCACATTTAACATCAAAACTTTTGTGGTTTGACACTCAATGTAAGGGCTCTTTACCTTTCATCTCCTGTATCTTTGGGCACAAAGGGCATATATTCTCATTCCTTCAGCTAATGATAGAGATGTAAAACATACAGATCTTTTGTGACCCAACTTCCCAGCAGTTAATAAACATGTTGGGACAGTAGATCACCTTGCTAGAGATACACAAATTGCAGGAGTAATAGCCCATTAATCACTGTGCTGAGCTCTTAAGCTGAAAATCTGCACACACATGGGAAGGTTTCAGTCTTGAGTGACACATCTTGAGGTCTTCTGCTGCCAGGCCTCAAATACTTTTGAAGTTTTTATGATTTATCCTGTAGCTTCCAAAGCCAGCATTTGTTTCCAGCTGAAAGGCAAGTCTGCTTTAGTCTTACTCTTACCAGATGAAAATTATCACAGAAATTAAAGTGAGTGTATTGCTTAGCTGATTATATTTGTGATGTTTAAACCTAATGCAATCCTCAGCTGAAAAAAAACCCATATTTAAACTGCAGACTATGAGTGAGAAGGGGGCTGATGGTTCCATGAGCAGCTGAGATCTGCTAGCAGGAACCTGCTGCAGAAGACAAACCTCTACTCTGGGCTGTAAGCAGGGTATTTTGCCTTCCTGCCTGCAGGCTTCCTGTGGGAACAAGTTCAGCTTCCAAAACTGGTGCAAAGCTGACCGGTTCCTCCTGCTTCTTCACTCACAATGAAAACCCCAGAAGGAGTTTGGTGGGAGCCAGTCTGGAAGGGAGTTGCTGTGCTTACCGTTTTCAGTGGGAAGATGGTTGTTGCTCTGCTGAGGAGTGATTTGCTGAGGAATAATTTACTGAGGAAGGAGGATAGTCACTAGAATTCCATTTTCCTCTTACAATGATACAATGAGTTGGAAGAGACCTCAAAGATCCTTTAGCTCCAATTCCCCTGGGAAGGGTAGGGACACTTCCCACTACAGGTTGATCAGAGCCCCATTCAGTCTGGCTTGAACACTTCCCGGGATATTGCATCCACAGCTTCTCTGTGCAACCTGTTCCAGTGCCTGACCACCCTCACAGTGAAGAATTTCTTCCTAATGTCTGACCAAAGTCTGCTCTTTTTAGGTTTGAAACTGTTCCCTCTGTAACCCACCTGGAAAAAGTCCCTTTTCAGCTTTTTTATAGATCCTTTTCAGGTACTGATAGGCCACTATGAAGTCTCCCTGCAGCTTTCTCTTCTCAAGAGGTCTCTCAGCCTGTCTTCATAGAATCATATGATATAGCTTCACATTACTCCATTTTTAGGGTTTTTTAAGGTGCAAAACCTCTGTTTTGCTGCTGCCAGTAGCAGAATACAATGTAGCTGTGGCTTCTTTCCCTCCAGCCCTGGCTTGAAACAGTTAGGCCAGCTTCGGAGAATGTCCAAAAGCCACACCAAGAGAGCTGGATACTGGTGGTTTGCAAATGAGTTTGGGTTCAGGGGAAGTAAGTGCAGCAATAAAATATGTTTTTATGATTAGCAAACGGTGAAAAGGGGAAGTTCACTGCCATAAATGTAAATTAGAAATGAGGAAATGTGGGCAAGTGATGAGGGAAACGATTCTATAGAAAAAAAAATGGAACAGAGGGCAGCAAGGAGCGTTCAATTAAATCCAGATTAGAGGGAATGTCTCGTTCACTCAGGATTAGCTGAAAGTGCAGTTTGTCTGCAGTAAAGCAGAATGGGCAGCATTCCTGGGGAAGACACCCCTGCCACAGGGAAGCTGGGAAGAAGCTGCTGTTCTCCATGAGTATCTTCAAACAAGGAGCAGATAATCTGCACTAAGGAATTTTCAACTAACTGCGCAGAAAGTTCTCTGAACCATTACTATAGCGGGGGTTTTATTAATAAGCCTTGGAGTTTAGAGGAGCTCTGGGGGTCTGGGAAGCAGCCATGGGAATGTGATGATCTAATTCTAGTCCCAGCTTGCTTTCAGCACTGCCAGAACAATGGAAGGCTCGATATGGGACAAGAGCTAAAAAAGAGGAAAGAAAATATCATCGTGGATAATTACTTGCACAAACTGACAAGGAATGGCATAGATTGTGTTGAGCTAAGCATATTTTGTGAGATTTCAAGTTCAGTTGATAAATAAATAAATTGCAGTGGAGTTCAGGCTGCTGGAGAGGTATTCTGGTAGCGTTGAAAGGGGCAAGCATCGTCTATCAAACCAAAGCAATACAGTCAGTATGTTCGCTAACCCCCGAGCAGAGAAATCATTATAGCTAATTTTAGTGGTCCCGGTTCTGCCGGGGACAGGGCTCGGGTTCATTTTCTCTGGGCCCCAGGTACCCCCCTCCCACCTCAGTCAGAAACCGGCGGGAGGGGGGCGCGCGGCGCGGGGAGGGCGGGAAGCTCGTGGTGGCCGCGTGAGCGCGGAAGGGCCGGCAGGAGCCTGAGGTGCTCTAATGGCGTCTGTGCCTTCCCCTGCGCCTGTTATTGCTGGTCTTTTCTTGTTGCCGGTGTTGTTCTCTTAAACTTCGCGTTTTGCCTTTGTCTTAACTCGCGGCTGTTGGGTTTTGGTTTTTTTCCCCCCGCAGAAGCCTGCATGCCCCACAAAGAAGCAGCTGGAGCAAGAGACACCCAGCTCTTTCTTCTCTCAGGCCAAACCACAATATCTACAGAGCCTGAAATGGGTACTGATATATCTTTTAACCTTTATTAATAGCTAGGCAACACAGGCAAGTGTAACTATGTCTTTTAGAGCCTGTATTACGGCAGAAAAGGTGCACAGTGAGAGGGATGGGGCTCTGCAAGCTGTTAGGCTGAGCAGCCCACTCCATATACAATCATAGAATCATAGAATAGTTTAGATTGGAAGGGAACTTAAAAGATTATCTAGTTCCAACCCCCCTGCCACAGGCAGGGACACTTCCCACTAGACCAGGTGGCTCTGTGCCTTGTCTAGCCTGGCCTTAAACACCTCCAGGATGTGCATCCACAACCTCTCTGGGCAACCTGTTCCAGTGTTTCACTTACCCTCTCCATAAAGAATTTCTTATATCCAGCCTGAATCTCCCCTCTTCCAATTTACATCCATTACTCCTAGTACTGCCATCAAATATCCTATTAAATAGTCCTGTCCCAGCCTTTCTGTAGTCCTCCTTCAGGTATTGATAAGTTGCTATGAGGTCATTCCTGAGCCTTCTCTTCACCAGGCTGAACAACCCCAACTCCTTCAGCCTGTCCTCATAAGGGAGTTGCTCCAGCGCCGGACTATCTCAGCACCCTAAGTCCATTCAAGAAGTGAGCAAAAGATTGGATGCTTCTGGGTACCACTCAGATACAGATGTTCAACATCCAAGAGCATCCCCTGAGAAAATGCCACCGAGGGTTAAGCCAGCACTGAAGGCTTGGAAGCCTTCAGCAGTCAGGCTCAGCCTCACAAAAGTTTGGCTTCATTAGCTGTGACCCTCAAATTATGTTTCCCACCACATGTAGATCCTCTGATAGCTCACCAGGCTGCTGGCTGCTGAGAGGCAAGGTGGAAGGACTGAACATGCTTGAGTCATTCCTCCAGGGTTTGTGGCCGAGCCTGACAGGAGGGCACTGAATGTAGCATGGACCTCAGCCCTCGGGAGAAAAGGCAAAAGTGGAAAGGATATCTTACATTTTCAACTGACTCAGGTAATTTGCCTGCATACGCATATCCTCTATGAGATGGTATGGCTGTACATTTGCCCATGCACATGCTGAGTTGTTTATGCATGCTTGCTATGGCAGAACCAGTTAAACCCTGCTGCTGCTGCCTGCTTACAGGAAGGAAAGCAGGGCCATCATTGCGTGCTGAAAAAGCTTTGCAGCTGCACTTACAGGCAATCTCACAACCAACAGGGACACCTATCTTTTACATTCTACATGTAATACAAGGATCTAGTATTTAGAAAGCTTGGCCTGTCAAAGGTTAAATAGCTGATTTGTACAATATGGTGATATGTTGTGAGGCAGCTTGATTGAGAGAAGCCTGTTGATGAGTCAGGCAGGACCAATGAAAGGACAACAAAGCTGATGCTGGCAAAGGGAAGGATCTTTGATGCTGAATAACCTTGATGTTGATGTTGCTTGTTACCAGGAATTAAGCAATTGCTCAATTAGGCCAAGCCTAGGCTCATTTATTGAGAGAAGGAATAGCTAGCTGTTGGACAAAAGATAAATCATTCTTTTGTGAGAAATTTCTCCTCGTGCTCACCTAACACTTGTGCTGGCTTCTTAACAGGCTTCTGCTAGAGAAAAAATGTGAGTCCTGAGATGGCCTCTGCTTCTGGGAGCTGGATTTGGGAACACTACGCCTCACTTCACTCCATCTTCCAGCTCGGAGAGCCAAGGAGCACCTGCCTCACCACACAGATAGGCCATGGGGGGTTTCCTCCCAACAGCAAAGTGATGCAAGGCTGAGGATGAGCTGCTGCAGGAAGCTGAGTACCTAAAACATGGACCTTGCCTCAGGGCTGGAAACACAGGAAAAGGAAACAGAGAAGAGAAACTTGATGTTACCTGTTCCCCCATCTTCTAGGAAACCTGCATATAAATAGACTAAGAAATTTCAAGGATGCCTGCATTTAGTTACTATGCTGTCAATCACAGAATGGCTAGCTAGGGTTGGAAGGGCCTTCTGGAAATCATCTGGTCCAACCCCCCTGCCACAGCAAGGTCACCTTCAGCAGGATGAGCAGGAACATGGCCAGTTGAGTTTTGAATATGTCCAGTGGTGGAGACTCTACCGCCTCTGTGGGCAGCTTGTTCCAGTGCTCTGTCACCCTCTAATTAAAGAAATTTTTCCTCTTTGTGTTCAGCTGCTGCAGCACAAGTCAACCCTGGGGGTTTCTCACAAAGAGAAAAGTTTTCTTGCATTGCTGTGGCTGGATGGTAGTGTGATGCTGACTCTTCTGCAGCTCTTCCATGGAAACATTTGCAACATAGACATTAAAACCTGTAAACCTTGTATTAAACAGACCAATTTCCTGCTAGAACTTAATAGTGCAATGCATAATGTTCTGCAGATCTACTAGGGAGATCTACTAGATCTACCTGCTTGATCTACTAGGGAGAGGAAAAATAATTTTGAATGTCATTTCAGGTAATAAGGCTATGTGTATCATTACTTGAAGCCAATGTGAGCCATTCCTGTGAGCAGCTGGCTGATCCAGTTGCCTGCTTCATAAGTGAATTCAAAGTCATGCTGTTTTGACTACAGAAGCCCTCATGTGCTATATTTGCACAGTAATATTCAAACTCTTTGAGTCATAGTAAACTAATTTACTGAGCATCACAGTGATGCTCAACAGATTTATTACATAATTTATTACAGGTTAATTTTTGAAAAGTAGCAGCTTGAGGATCATTCTCAAAAAACTTCTTTGTTGTGCTTGACTATCTTCAACAAACTGAACTGATTTAAGCTCCTTTTTTCTGAAAACTATGATGGGAGAGCATATTCAGTCAGTCAGAGAATTCATCTTTACATAAACAGAGGAAGAGGCTGAATTAGCATTAGTGAGAGATCTATGGATGTTCCTGGAGAATTTTTATTACTTTGAGCTCAAAGAGCTGACTGAGGCCTGGCTTTTTCTACTTAGCTCTTTAACATTTCCCAGTAGAACACTCAATGATGAATAATAACTCAGTTGTTCTTATTTTCTTAAACAAATTGAATTATTTTCCTTAACATTCAGGAAATTGAAATTATAGGCATCATTCATTCTTCCTTTTATTTCTCCTGTGATATTATCAAGATAATGTCCTGCTGTTCAAGAAAGCAGGGTGTTTGGTCCAGAGCAGTCAGCAGAAGATAAAAGTAGATGATAAGATTACTTGGCTTTACGAAGAAATAATTTTTTGATGATGGTGACAATTACCCACTCCTTGACTTGTCCTGTCTAGGTTGTTCCTGGCTATGGAAAATCACAGTGACAAAGGAGTGTTGCTGGATGGGGGATATGGCTGGTGCTGAGCATGAAGATGCTTCTGAGGCAATGGGCTGCGATAACCCCTCATCTCGTACATATCTCGGGTTCTTCCGTAGAGCTTAAAGCATGTCACCACGTACATCTTGAATTATATATGAATAGGTGATTGGACAATGTGTGTCTGTGTAACCACAGTGTTATCCATCTGCTTAAGAGCTGTTGGCTACACCAGATGGGAAATGTCTGCCCCTGCACAGCCTGTCTGCAGTCTGTATCTTCCTCCTATGTCAGAGATCCCAGCTGCTGCCAAAGCAGTCTCTGTCCCTATTGCGGGAAAAGGAAAAGCTCAGGTATGAATGGCTCACAGGGATGAAAGGACTCCCATCCTTCCCCCTTACCCTGGCCAGCCTACTCCTGTAGTTAGTAACACACTGGCCCTGGGGACAGGCAGCACTCCCAGAACAGCAGAGTTGTGCTCAGCTGTTCAACTTTAAGTGTGGTCAGACAGAGCAACATTGGCAGCAGATGGATTCAGCACCCCCTTCCTGAGCAGGGGGTTCTTCTTTTGAAGTCTTCAGCCCTGGGGAACTGACCCAGCCTGACCCCAGCTCTCTGTTTATTTCAAGTTTTATAGCTTTAGGAAGATGCCTTTCTGATGATCTAAGACCTCCATACACCCCACTGCTGTGTGGTAACATTCCATCAGCACTCGGTGGTATTTCATGCAGGGACAAAACTTGCCATCTGAGTCCAGAAGCTCTTCTCCATTACTGTTTCCCACAATCCTCCTACTTCGCCAGCTGTCAGTTTTATCACAGAGGACAAGCTAGGCAGGCTGCACTCATTCTTGAGCTGCTGGTTATCCCCTATCTCTGCCACAGCAGCTCTGTGGTGTGCCAATGTGAGTCTGAACTTGGGGCTGCTTCTGAGCTGCTTCTCCTCAGCCAGCTCTTGTCAGCACCAATTTCAAAAAAACAAAACCCAAAACCACACCAGAGCTGAACCTGAACTGCAGCCTTGCTTCATGTGATTTGATGCAGGGTAGTGCCTGGGGATGGACTTGTGGCTGGAGGAAGGCAACATGTATCCCCATAGGGTAGGTATGTGGCTGCAGCTCCTGTAGCCTCCCTGCAGGAGACCAGGCAGCCATGCTGCCTCTGCCCTGGTTGTGGGTCTCTGAGCTGCCAGCTGGGTCCTCAGTCTCCTTTTGTGGAAAAGGAGCAAGGAAACCACAGAGAATTTCTGTGACTTGTGCCTGAAAGCTCTTCCGCTATCTGACGTTGCCTTCTAATAGGATTTGGCTAGTGGATACTGACTGGTGTGCATGATGTGAGAGCATTTTTAAATGGGTGTTGAAAACTCTTTTGTGGAGAATTTCCAGCCTTCTTATTGCTCCAGGTGGGAGAAGCCTGGAAGAAAGCCACATGCATGCATCAGTCTAGACATGTTTTATTTCTTTTTGGAATTAAAGAACAGAAGTCCCATAATACCCTTTTCTCCTTTTTTCCCTGACTTCATACAAGTAGCCAATATAAACAATTCTCTCACTGCCCTGAAATTTGGAGCCGCTCACAGGATGAAGCAGTGACCTACTGAACCTCTGGGAAGAGTCTGGTTTGCTGCCTTCTTGGCTTGCATCTGGTGACTGCAGCCCAGCTGCCCTGAGGACCAGCGCAGGCACTGGGGTACAGCATGTCCTCAGGGTGCTTGTGGGGCTGCAGCTCCTGCATAAAGGGAGAGGATGTGCACAATGAGACCAGTGAAGTCAAGGACACCTCCTGCATGTAGGCATCTAACAAACTGGCTGCTTCTCAGATGCAACAGGTTCCCCAGCTCCATTTCAATCCACCCAGAGTGCTAATCTGCCACAGACTAATCCTAGGATTGGCATTAGATCCCATGAAAGTGTTGACCACAGAGAATAGTTTTCCATCATGCCCAAGAGCTGGTGCTTGAGATGGATTTCAAAGTGTTTATGGAATTGCATTGAAGACATACTCAATAAGGAACAAAACAAAGTAGCTGCCTTCGTGCTTCAAATGCAGAGGGGGAGATGATGGCTGGGCTCCTGAACATGGAAATGATTCAAAGGAGGCCAAAAACATAAGGAAGGAAAAGATCTACTCAGGAGTCAGTTTCTCTGACAGCATAGGGAGGAAGGCCTATAGGCATCTAGCCAATAGCTTTCTGTAAGCTATATAAGTCACCCAATGCACTTTAGGAGGCTTTTGAAGAGCAATTGCAACAGCCAAGAATGGAATGTCCATATGTTCCCTTTAGTGGTGGGATGAGTGTGGAGGACATAAGAACCTCCTAAATGGGGTGAAGGGATTGTTGCCCTTTCAGCTAAGCTCTAGTCCTTACTTTCCAGGACTTCAGAATAAAGAACAGGCCTCTGGATCTAATCAGGACTTAGAAAAGTAACCAGGCTGATAAAACTTTTCAAAGCTTTCAAGACCACTGGATTCATTTTGTTCTAATCCCTGTGTAGTTAATTTTACTTCCCAAGGTCTTTTTGTAGGCTCTGTCACAGGCTGTATTTTTCTTTGAATCCCACCTCAGGCATACATGGTGCTGATGTGTTACCTTGAAGAGGTGCTGCATTCCACCACAAGCACCTGGGTCAATTGACTTCCCAGCACTTCATAGCCTTGGGAAGGCAACTTAGAATCCCTTGGCCCAAAGGTCCAACCCCGAAATGAGCAGCTACTGTTGTTATTATGGCTGAAAATTCCTCGTGTATCTCTCACTGAACTTAATTTCCTGCCTTGCTCTGGAAAAACTTGTTTCCATGGTAATGATTTATTCCTTTAAGTAGTTCCCATTCAAGAACAATATCCTGGGTCCTTCTCTGCTGCTGGTTTAATTAGAAATAACCTACTCTTCTCCTGACATTGGTTTCCCCTGAAGCAGTCAGAATGGGAGGCTGCCTCCAATCTCTCTGATCCTACCTCTCTCCCACCCAGAGACAACCCTCCTGCGTCTCCATGACCCAGTGCATCCTGAAATCTATCCTTGGCTCTTCCTGACTGTCCTTTGGAGAACCCTCATGCAGGCAGACCTAGAAGGAGAAAACAGAGAGTAGGAAAGAAGGAACTGACTGAGCTCTCAAGAACAGCACCATGGAGCCCAATGTCCATCCAGCACTGGAAGTGGAGCCTGATGCCCTCCGCTACTCTGCCCTTGAGCTTCCCTTGCTTTGAGCAGGGAGTCTTGTGAGAAGTAAGCCTTGTGAGAACAACATGGCCCATGATGAAACAGTCCATAGTGCATCACTCATTATTGCAGCCGGGATGTTCAAAAGGCAGCCCTTCCTGTCTTCCTTAGTCCTTGGTTTCCAAAACACTTATTCTTTTTAATATGAATGGAGCAAAGATTTCTAATCTAAAAACTGGAAACAAAGCAAAAATTAAGAAATTAATAAAAGGCTGAGCTGCATATTGGTTGTATTACAAAGTGTCCATAAAAATCTGAAAAAACAGTCTGGTCTCTATACAACAGGGACTATTCGGTGTACCTTGGGACAGTTCTTGCTTTTTATAAAGAGGGAGACAGAGCATCTGGTTTCTCTGGTTCATTTTAAATGCCACTGCTTATTTTGTTGATACATTTACATTCTGGCTTTCCCCACACATAGTAAAAGAAAAGGAATGCTTTGAGGGTCTTCTAGAAAGCAGTGCATTATCTTGGTTGTTTTCAAGCAGCAGTCACAGACATGCTCAGAGCCCAGAGTTCAACCATTAGCAAATAGGATGGACTTTGGGGAAAGTGAAGTCCCTACCTAAAGAACAAATTTCTGATATGCTGCAGAAATTTCTAACTTTGTAACTGCAGCCAGCACTGGCTTAGGTTGGGGAAAAAAACATTTCTCCAAAAACCAGAAGTATACAATATAGCCTACCAAATGCAGCATGAAACAGCATCCCAGGAATGCCAGGTTGCTGACTAACCCCAAAGGGTGGGTACCAGGTACATTTCCTGCTGTATTACTCAGACTGAGAAATCTTTTAAAACAACTGCAGCACCTTTCAAAGGAGCAGTTAAACCCATCCTTATAAGGCAGGAAAGCTTCAAGTTCTGCTCTTAGAAGACTGGAATGTGAGCAAACAAGGATTGCTTCACAGGAGCCCTTTATCTGAGAGACTGGTGATAAAGCTGGAGAAGTTCACGTGACAGAAGAAAAATGTCTTCCTTATCTAAAGGAAGCTGGAGATGTGCGAGTCGGGGGCACAACAACACAGGATGAATTATGACAAGGAAATGATTAAAAGGGGCTAGACAGTTTGGAAATCTTCCTCCTTGCTCAAGTGTGTCCAACCTTGTGTATTGACATCAATACAACATCAATTTTAGAAACACTTGACTGGAAGGTTAAATCTGCTGACTGTAGGGGAAAGCCATGTGATCCAAAGTCATTTGGGACACTGAAAGTGTGCCAGTCCTACTTTTGACCTCTTTTTGACATTGAACTGAGGGAAGGCAAAGGAGGATTTTGACATAAGCCTTTCCATCTATTAGTTATTTGTCAGTTCCCTCAGGCAATTTTTGCTGAAAGTAGCAGCAGAGGAAGACATCAAAATGGCTCGTTTTCTCTTTACCAGACACCCAGAAGGAGATTTTTCAATCATTTATGCCTTTGGTTCAAGATGGGTTGTTTCTTTTACAAGCAGAAAGGAAAATTATACTTCTTGATATAAAACATAGGCAGATGAAGTGTTAAATTTTAGCTTCCTCCACACTCTATTCAAAGCCTGCCTGGAAAGAGACATCTTGCACAGTTGCCACTTTAGAGAGTGCCTCTCAGCATACTCCCTGGTTAATCTTCTCCTCACACCATTCCCTCTATGTGTTTTTTGTTTCCTCCTTCCCATGGTGCGAGGCTGGGCATTGGACAACCTTATCTGCCACCAGTCCCTTACTTTGTCCAATCTGCCACCAGTCTCATACCAGCAGGAGAAGTCATCTACATTTTGTGCATTCAGGGAAGAGGCCTGAGTCTTTCTTATAACATTGAGGGCAAGAAATTTCTTTTCAAAGACATAAGTTTTAAACATGGTCATAAGTTTTCATGGAGGAGGGAGGACTTGATTCCTAAAGCCAGATGTGAACAAACACCGCTATGTCTCCCACTGGGAGCATGTGACCAGAGGGACCCAGTATGTCCTGTCCTTTTCTCTGGTTCTTTACAGGCACTCCTTCTCCACATTTACTTCTTCTGGTCTCACTGCTTGGCCAAAATGCTGCTTACCCTTCCCGGCACTGCATGATGGAAAGCCAGATATCACATCCTCCCTCATCTGGCCTGTGGACTCCAGAAAAAGTGATTACAAGACACAGGACTCCTGGTGAAACCAAAAGGTTGTGAGAGAAGGACTTGGTCTCTGGGATGCACAGACCCAACACGCTCTCTCTTTGTCCAGATCTCCAAGGCAAAACCTGGATACTACAAGAAGATTTTACCAGCTTTATTTTAGTTGTGGTGCTATGAGGCCATGCCACAGCAGATATCATCTTTCAGACATGGCTTTTTATCGAAAGACCTTGGCCTTCGTGAAGACCTTGAAACATGTTTTTTAAAGAATAGCACTGGGTTATTTTTATCAAAGACACTGTGGCCACTAGAAGTAGCTTAAGAAGATTTAGCATGACTCACTTACTTCCAGGACAATGTCTATTGTTTCGGTGGAGTTAAAGACAGTTTGGGCTCTTACCAATTGTCATTTTTCTATAAACCAGAGGGGGAAAAATAGTACTTGACTCCTTAGCTGGGAAGAACTACAGTGGTTTCTGCATTGCGACTATGACTGAAATGTGGTGAAAAACAATCCAGTCTCTCAAGGCAGCAGGTAAGATGAATAAGAACATGGAAGTGGAATCATGCATTTTTGGATTAATGTGAGCAAAACTGGCCCTGCCCTGAGACAGTGGTTAGACCAGATGTCCTCTGGGGGTCTTCCTTCCTATCCAAATGATCCAGTGGTACTCCAGACAGAGCAGGACTTCAGTCCTGCTGAACAATTCATCCTGAACTTTTACAGATATTAAACCAGAATATGATTCAAGCTCTTGCTGCCTTCTTACATTGCAACCACAGGACTTGATGTGGATTTCTGTGTTTTTAATATTAAGCCAACCACGTGGAAGCACCCAAGGCTTCCCCTGGTGCAGAACTCCTCTGGTAAGCAGCCAGCCCTCCTGGCCCTGCAGCTCAGTCAGTTCCTCCCACTCAGCAGCCCATGTATGTGCATGTCCTCCCAGAGGGCAATACCGTGTGGTAGCTGCTCTTCCCAAGCCTCTCCACTGGAGCTGGAAGGAGAGAAATATGTCTGTCTAGAGGTTAAAATGCAAGACCTGAAGTGTAAAGCAAATGTAGTGCTGGAGCACTGTGTGCAGCTCTGAAGTTCTCAGCACAGGAAGGACATTGTTGAAACAGGTCCAGTGGAGGGACACAAAAATGATCAGAGCTGGATCACCTCTCCTATGGGGACAGACTGAGTGAATTGTGGTTGTTCAGCCTGGAGAAGGAAGGGCTCCAGGGAGAACTTATAGTGGCCTACCAGTACCTGAAGGGGGCCTATAGAAGAGATGGGGAGGAACTAATGAGCTAGTGGAGTGATAGAATGAGGGGTTTTAAACTGAAATAGGGGAGATTTCGATTAGACATTAAAGAGAAATTCTTTACTGAGAGGGTGGTGAGGCACTGGAACAGGTTTCCCAGAGAAGTTGTGGATGTCCCCTCCCTGGAAGTGTTAAAGGCCAGGCTGGAAGGGGCTTTAAGCAACCTGCTGTAGTTGGAAGTGTCCCTGCCCACCACAAGGGGCTTGGAACCAGATGACCTTTAAGGTCCCTTTCAGCTCAAACCATTCTGATTCTATGAATGCTGCTTCTCCTCTTCCAGGGTAGGCTGAAGGTATATACTGACCCTGTTCCTTATTCAGGACAACTATCCCAGACTTACCTGAAAATAGAGACTTACTCTGGAACGAGGCTAGTCTGAATGTCATCTTGTGTCCAATAAAAGATGATAGTGCAAAGGTAAGAGAGTGCTTGCACACACAGCACAGGGGACAGCATAGTCCTTGGTTTGAGTTACCTGCATCAATGGGTGGACATGGACAGATGGAGGTAACTGGGCTGCCTGTGGGAGCAGAGACTGGAGGGAAACAGACCTGCAGTCAAGGGGGATGAATTTCGTGCAAGAAGGCTGGTACTTCTGCTGAACCAGGCTGGAAAATGGTGGCAGGAATGTTTTAGCTATTCACACCCATCTTTAATTTCTTCCTACCAGTGCTCTGGCAGAGCTGAATTCTCTTGGTATTTAAATAGCACTTGAAGCTGGTTTACTCTCTCAGGGTGTGCTCCTAGAAACCTGTTGGATGGGATAACTTTTATAAATACAAATGCTAAATCACAGATAAATGAACAAAACTGATAAGCAGGTACAAGGGAAAATGCTACTGTTAGCCCAAAATGTGTCTCCTCTGCACTTTATTTAGCAATCAGGAAGATGGCAGCACTCAGTTCTGTTTGTGGCAATTGTACTTTTGCTTCTGGGCTCTCAGATTTGGACCAAATTTTTTTTTTAATTGCTCTTTCCATAATTAACACTATTGTTGTGCATAGAGTTTGGGGTTTTTTTCCCTTGTGAAAGTTTTCATTATTTGAGCACAAAAGCTATGATGCAAATGGGAGTCACTCCCAGAAAGTGCCTGAGGGCTGGGGTGCAACTGCTCAGAGACAGGTCATGCTGCAAAATAAGAAGGTTCATGGCACAGAACCATGGAATTGCCTAGTTTGGAAAGATCCTTTCAGATCATTCAGTCCAACCATCAACGTAACTCTGACAAAAACTATCACTAATCTAAACTACTAAGCTACTTGTCTTTTAAGTATGTCCAGGTGACCTCACAGCCCTGGGCAGCCTGTTCCAAAGCTTATCAATCCTTTCAGGGGAAAATATTTTTCCTTATATCCAGTTTAAATCACCCATGGTGCAACTTGAGGCCATTTCCTCTTGTGCTCTCTGCTACTGGGGAGAAGAGACTGATCCCCACCTCTCTACAACCACCTGCAAAGATGTTGTGCCATGGCTGTGCTGCAGGAGTGTACCAGACTTGACTATGCCCCAGAAGAATAGTGCCTCTCTCCCACGGTGGTCATGCAGGGGAGGTTGAGCTCTATTTCTCAAGAGCTATTTGAAAGGTCTGGACAAACAAGGAAACCCTCCCTGGAGAGGAAACTCAACAATTGCATGGTGTTGACAAATATCCAGAGACAACAAACCACAAAAGCACTGAGAAAATGGGGAGCCTTGAGTCCTCTGCTTCCTTTTTCACTTTTAAGGATCTCATGTATCATGCACAAAGAGACCAGACGTCTGCAGACAACCCCATGATATTTGCATTTTATTTTTAGCTAAAGCAATGTAACTTGTGGCTAATTTGCTGGTTTAAGAAAACAGAATCAGAGAGAAGTGAGGTTATTTATGTGTTTCAGCAAGACCCACACAGCCTTTTCCAGCAGCTCTATAGCCCCAACCTAAGCCCCTGGGCAGTGGGGATGTGCACGTAGATGTCACCACACTAGGAGCTGTACTCAGCTCTGTTATTAGCAGACATTACTTAGAATGTTTTAAAGTGATATTCCAATAACCTTAAGCTCATATTCTCCACTTTCCTCTCAAGTCAAGCAATGGTGCTAAACTGAACTCAGCCTAAGGGAGACCTGAGTACCTTTAAAAATACAAAATTAACTTTGCTTGATTCAAGTGATAGAGAATTTTTTATGTTTATTTATTTTCTACCATGTCAGTTGTGTCCTTTTCATTCACTTGCTTGCCATTCAAAGAATAGTGGTATAGGAATCTGGGAAGAGGGAGGGACATGTATGGATACTTTTTTGCATAGCAGAAAATCATCCTTGAATAAAGTGTTTAGAAACACGATTAAGCCTAAAGCTGAATGTTGCAGAAATTATAAATATGTGGAATGGAGTCTATGCACAGACCTATGATGGAAATTGTTTCACAGTTTTGTCTGCTAAGAATCACCGGGCACCCCAACAAAATGCTGTCAGGACAGAACTTAACCAGAACTTTGAGTAAAATCCCTTCATCAAACAAGTTTGTATTTGTGTAGGACTAGGGATGAATTTGGCACTACCTTGGCAGTATAATTTGCATGAAAGTTCCCTTAGGTAGTTAGTCAAATATTCATGCCTTTTTGTTTCCATTATTCTTCAGAATACCAGGCATTTGAGGAACTTCAGGTGCACTTCAATACACTTGGATCTGAAATGAACAGAGTGAAGGGTTAAAATATGCTTAATTTTTGAAGGTGGAGGTCTACCAGCGGAAACTAGAATTGTTTCTCTGAGAGAGTATTTTCAGCTCTAGAACTGAGATGGCCATGAGCAACAGAACTGTGCCTGTTAGTAGCTGTAATGATTTGCAGTACAAAATAATATATTCCACTGTATTTGCTAACAAATATTGTCAATTCATTTTATACAAGTGGCAGCCGTCTTATTTTTTTTGCATTTTCCCCTTCAGAAACTGCTTACTGTTCAAAATGAAACTGACTGACTTTATAAACAGAGAGGCCGCCAATCCCACAAGGATTTTTATTTTATGTGGGTAATGCTAGAGAGAAAGACAGATCAAAATCCAGGGCTTCAGTCTGTGGAGTATCTAAGTTCATCTATGACAGCAGAGGACCAGGAATGGGACCACATAAGAAATAATCAAGATATTTAACAAAATATTAATGTCTTAGTATTTCCAGTTCCTCTTTGCTAGACCAGTGTGCAGTGTTTCCCAGAGATGGCAGCTGTTAGGGGAATGTTCGGAAGACTAGGATAGTGTCACAAACCCACCTCAACCACAGAGCTAAGTCTACAATATGATTAGATCTCTTCCTTTTTCTTCCTAGGATTCTATTTCCATCACTGCTTTCCAATATCCTGGCTGATGTGGTACATAAAAAATGCTCTTTTTAATTCTCCTTTTTGAGGGAGGTTAGAGAGTGCTTTTGGTTCTTTACCACAACAATACAAGGAACCTTTGCAAGGCTCATGCTGCCTTGTGCTCCATTGATTCAGCTTCTGCAGCCATAACACTTCAGGCACTATGTATATAACCTGTGCATGCCTATTCAAGAGAAAAACCCTTGATGCTTCTTTCTGCCCCAGGGTCTGTGCGCTGCCATCAACCACAGGAGACTTTCTGCTGGTCCCATACATAATTCTGCTTCCAAATGCCTGCAAGCTCAGCTATCACAGGAACTACTGAAGTAAAAACACCCTGTGTGATGAAGCAATTTTTTTTTTAAGCTATAAATGTGTGATTAGGAGAAAGAGGCTTTGTTGACACTGACCTTGAGATTCCTTCTTGTCCTCACTTCTTTTCCACCAGCTTTGAGACAGTTGTGCCTGGATGGAATCAGCTTCTCAGCACCATGGGTCAAAAGTGAGACATACCAGGCTTCATCCTGCCAAAATGCTAAGATGCATAAAGAGACTGGTGACAAGCATCTTGGCTGGAGAACTGACCACAGCTGAGTGGAAAAATGCTGTGGTCAGGCATGTTATGTAGTAACAGGGCTACCTCTGCAGGTGAGGCTAGATTTCTTCCAAAGGATAGGCCGCAGCTGCTGCTATGACTCTTGAGAGAAAGACTTTTTATCTGCCTCTTCCTCTTCAATAGGTTTGTTCATCTGGAAGCTATGACTCCCATTGCTGTTTGGGGATGGGGAGATGACAGTTAGGATATGCTTTTCATAGAATAGTTCAGATTGGAAGGAACCTTAAAGATCATCCAGTTCCAACTCCCCTGCCATAGGCAGGGACATCTCCCACTAGATCAGGCTGCTCAGTGACTTGTTCAGCCTGGCCTTAAACACCACTTTTGTGTGCCTGAGCTACATACCTGTAGCTTTTCCTAGATACTTTACAGGGAAATTGATTTCAACTTGTCCCTGAAAATGAAAAAAAGCAGATGTTTGCCATGGGACAAGACTTGTGTAGGGCAGATGAGATTGGGTTAGTGATCCTGTGACAAGGGATTTGTGCTAGGCATATGCCAAGGCTGCAACCACCTCTTCCCAAGGCACTCCCTCACCTGGAGCATGGAGAGAGTAGGTCCCACTGCATCACCCCAAGGCCAGAACCCTGTGTCTGTAATAAGGCTGCCAAATCTCCTGCAGCACTTCTCTCACTAAATATAGGGAGACAGACTTGCTGTGCTGGCCTCCAGCACACAGAAAACTGAAATCTGAGATGCAGCAGTTCTGATGCTTAAAAGCCACCATTTCGTGCCTATAGCAGCATGAATGGCTATGTGTTTGCTAATGGCCACGGTGGGGTTGTTCTCCCTCTCTAGTGCCCATGTGTTCTCTACTTCCCAGAGCCTGTTGCCTCTACAGGCTGCTTCCTGGTCAGTTGAAAGTGCAGGTGCTAAATGCACTTGTGCCCTATGAAAAGGATAGGGGTAGGGATGTTCAGAATATTTTTTATCAGGAATAGTGATGTCAGTCATTACACAAGAGAAAACTGCATCTTCCTTTATATTAAGAAGTGTCTCTCCTATTTCATCAGGGGAAGACCCAGGGAAGCTGGAAGGGCAGCTCTCTCTTTCCAGAGAGGAAAGCCTCACTGCTTTCTGCCTGTGTGCTGGAGGGCAATATAAATCAGCACATCTCCACAGGGACAGTTATTTAAACAGTACAGATGCCTGGAGCAGTCAGCTCACCCTCAAACTCCTCACTCACTGTTTCTTCCTCTTGTACCCCAGCTTGAGTTTGGACCTCTGTTTCTCAGCTTCAGTCCTAACTAGCCTCCCACTTCACATCGGGAGAGAGCCTAGTGGGGGCCATGGAGGAGCCGGGCACTAAGGGCCTAATGGAAGGAGAAAGGAGCCCCCTGCAGAGCCAGTGCCAAGCTGGCCTGGGACCCCATAGCCAGCAGGACAGCATCACCCCTGCTGCTGCTCAGCCTTTGCTGTACTCCATACAAGGCTGTAAGGTTTCCACCTTTCCTTCCTGGCAGCTGTGCTGCGGGGGGGTGAGCCGGCCCACAGGAGTCAGCCTTACCGTAGATGGCTGTGAAAACCTGCAGGCTCCTCATCAGCCACTCTGGGGACAAATGCAGCCCAAGTCAGGAGAAACACGGGGTAGGGGGAGGAGTGGGGAGGGCAAGTAGCATGGCCCACCAGGATGACCAGGAGCGAGCACTTGGCTCTTGTCCCCATACCAGGTAACAGCCACTGCTGGAGATGGGGAGAAACAGAGTGGCTAACAGCTCATGATCGTTCCAGTGGTCCAGCTTTGTGTGCATCACTTATCTAGGGTGACTCAGTCAGGTCACTGACTGAGTAGTAATTGCAATGAACATCAAATGATGTCATGTTTAAAACATCAAATGGTGTCATGTAAGAACCCAGAGTTTGATTCCCAGGCATCCCTTTTGGGAGTGCATTTGTCTGTTCCATGACAAAAGCATAACTGCAGTGAAGGCCTCTGTTTGATGACTGCCTTGTCAAGAAAGGAAAGCCAAAGCATCATTTTCTACTTTTTTTGCTCTTTCCCTACAGATCAGGAAAGGAACATTTACCCACAAGGTACATGCCAGTCCAACAAAATACATGCGAGTGATGGCTTGACACATGGACTTCAGGCATGATGTAAAGTCTGCTCCACCACTTCATATTATGTATTCCTCAGCTCCTTCCTTTCCTAGTTGGCTACCGAGGAAACAGACAAAGTTTCTCAGTGAAAAAAAAATAGTTAAAATAGTTTAAGTACAGAAAGTATAAATGGAGAGCAGGATGCCCTGGAAGACCTCTTAGGAGTTGTTGAAATTTTGTTTTCTTAGGGTCACTAATCTTTTAACCTATTTAGCAGTGAGAAGATTCCAGAAAGTTACATTGTCTCTGCAAGGAAAATATCCTCTAGTAAAAGAAAATTACCTTTATCAAGGAAAAATTTCCTTTTGAGTAATTATTTTTGTCTTTTTTTTTCCTTTTTTCTTTTTATTTCGTGCTAGCCTTTAAAAAATACAATTATTTTTCCATTTCTTCTGTTGTGATTTAGTTTATCTCTTACTTTTGCATTTTGCTGCATATCCATTGCAGTACCTTTGCTAATGGGCCAAACTTTCTGAACAGTGGAAGATGACTTCTGAGCCCTGGTGCTGACTGCTTGGTTACAACTGCTAAGAGCAAAGGTGAGGTGTGCATACAAGCCACAGGCTATACTGAACATGGTGGTGGTTGTGCTGCCCCAAGAGCCTCTTTTCTGTGGCCTGTAGCACCACTGCCTGCTTTTTTCATATAGAATAGAATAGAATAGTTTGGGTTGGAAGGGACCTCAAAGATCATCGAGTTCCAACCCCCCTGCCATAGGCAGGGACACCTCCCACTAGATCAGGCCACTCAGTGCCTTGTCCAGCCTGGTCTTGAACACCTCCAGAGAGGGGGCATCCACAACCTCTCTCAGCAACCTGTTCCAGTGTTTCACCACCCTCACTGTAAAAGAATTTCTTTCTTATGTCAAGTCTAAATCTACCCCCCTCCAATTTACATCCATTGTTTCTAGTCCTCCCATCCGATACCATATCCGATATCATATCCCTCACTACTTGCTGTGTTTCAAAGCTAATTTCATGGTAGGCTTGGAGGGAGGGGATAAGTAGGTAGTCACATCTCCAGAAAAAAAAACCCAGAACAAAGTACTACAAGGGAGCCCAGGGCTTGTGCTGCTGGTTATTGCTCTTATAAGCAATACTGCAGGTGTACATTATGTGAGAAGAGGAGCAGGAAGGTGAAATCCTACTAGAGAAGAGATGAAAGGAAGCTGGGGAGAGCAGCTTACCTTGTTTGTTTGCTGAATGGCTGCCCCTGCCGCATGCTGCTGCTCACCAGTATTGCCTTGCTCCTGCGTCCTACCCAGCTCCATTTTATAGCACTAGATGCATTGCCCCACGAGTATCCCCTTCCTGTCAGTGGTGCTACTGCTGCTGCTGCTTCCCAAATGAGAAACTTTCTGATGTAGGTGGTAACTTTGCAGGTCAGAGTTTGTTTTGAGGTAGATGTATTTCCACTGAATAGAGAAGAACCAGCAAGGAGAATGACCCAGTCAGGAGAAAAGCATGATAAACACAAGGTAAAAAATCTGGTAAACATCTGGTAAAAAATCATGAGTAAACCATAGTCACTGTTATGCAGCAGTTTTTGCTTGTGAAGCACAAAAGCTTAACTTCCTCTGCAGGGGCAGGCACACTGCTGATCACCAAGATGCTCCCGAGAAGTTGGACAAAGGAGTCTCTTCTAACAAAGTCCTTAGTCATCCCTCCTTTACAAGTAACAGCTTTGGGCTCCAGCTAGTGTATTTTGGGGGGTAAGTCAATGGAGCCTTGGATTTAGGCAAAGCGTGTGGGTCGCACTCCAATTCTGAGACAAGCCTGACTTTGGATACCAGCCTTCCTTGACTCAGTATGGTCTTCCTCACTCACTGCTGAGACACTGAGAAAAAGTTGTTATGGCTGGAAGGCTGTTGGTATGCTTTCAACTGTATCAACTGATTTTTTCTGAAAGGAGTGAGTTCTTCCTCCACACCACACTGCATTAAGCAGTACCACTTCTGCTGCTGGGAAGGTGGGTGGCTTGGCATAGTACAGAGGACAACAAAAACCTGCAGGTCAGCTATTTCTCCCTTATCTCTCAGGGCAGCCTTTGGAGCAGTAGATGATTTTGCAGAAGCCTTGATTTGCATCTTGAAAACTACAGCTAAAAGCTAGGAACTAACCCATCCCCTCCCCTAATAGTAAGAGAACTTATGTTCTGTTCATGCACTAATGATGAGGGTGGGCCTCACTTCAGTCATAGGGATCTGCATTTGCTTAGCTCTTTATGAACTATCTGTCATCACAGTCTCATACCTAAGCATGGACTGTGAATACAGTTTACAGTCCAATGTCATTGTAATACATCTTGCTAATGAAATAAACAATTTATGCGAAAAGCATGGGGAGATGGAAAGGCCACAGAGAGGTGTATTTGAAAGTCAAAACTAGGAATGAAGCATTTCCTTCAGAATTTGGAGTACCGATGTTGAATTCTGTTGGCAGTTGTAAGACATAAGAGAACTACCATTTCCTTTATGAGAAAGCTGCAAGTGGATTTAAAGCAGTTTTGTCAGTGTAAGGGTATATAAATGCGTGGTTATATATTTTTTTCTCCATAGCCCCTTTCACCTTCTCTCAGCTGAGGCAAGTTCCTATTGCAGTCATGCTGCAATGTGTTTTACTTGTGAGCATCTGACAGACTGTCTAGGTCAGGTTCCACATGTCTGATTTTACATTTGTACATCCCTGCAGCTGTAAATACTTTTCTTCCATTATTATTCTCTTTACAAACATGTCCTGTTCCTTCATGGTATTGTCTTACACACTGAAACTGGCTGTGTTGCACAGTTATGTAACTGAGATACCAAAAGATAATACAGGGTTCATCTTCCATGCTCATGGTGGGATCAGTTCAAGTTTGGCCTTTATTATAGCTGTCCTTCTTGTTCTTTAAAGCCTCCATCCAGTAGTGGAAATTCAGCAGCTTTCTTTATTGGTCTATTCAAGTGCTCTACTATCCTGACTATTCACCAATTCTCTGTCAGCTATGGCAAATGATTTATTGTCTTCCACTTTGCATAAACTTTAACATATTTGAGTTCTGCTACTGTGTCTCGCTTCAGTTTTTTCCTCCCTAGACTAAACAATCTGCTTCTTTCAATCTCCAATCGAAAGTAAGATTTTCTAGACCTCTGAGCCTTCTAGTTACTGCTCCTCTGGACTCCCTCCAACTGATGTGTATTTTTCTTAAAAACCGGCACCCAGAGCCAGACAGAGCACTCCATGCATGGCCTTACAAATGCTGAGGGGAACAGAAGATTTTGTTCTCATGTCCTACAAATGACACTGCTTTATATGTGCACTTCTGGGCATGGATTTCCTAGGTCAGGCCTGAGAAAGCTGCCGCTGTCGAGTGACACTGGCCTGCATAGCACACATACCTTGCCATGCTGTTGCAATTGCACAGGCTTCCCCAGCCTGCTCCAGCCCTGTTCATATCTGTTTTTCTGTGTTTGCTCACTGTATGCAACTAATATAGCTTCAAAAATGATGCAGTTACACGATCTCACACCATGAACTCCTCCACCTAGAATCAAAGACTGCAGGAGCTGCCTGGCCTGCTTGTATCAAATTTTACATTGTGTTAGCTTTCTACTGTACATCACCCTCTGTGGTTCCCCCTGTGGGATCATTCTGGGCCAGCATCATGCAGAGAGGAAAAATCATGAACAGATGAACATGCCTGACCTGGTCTTGCACTAACTCTCTGCAGCCTCTGTATAAGCAGCCTATCAGGGATGGAGTGGCTGCGTGACCAGAGTACTTGTGATCTCCTGTAATCCCTTTCTGAGTCCTTATCCTTGGCAGACCCAAAGGAGCAGACCCACTGCTGCTTCACCATCCAGATCCTCCCTAGAGATTCTTCTCTTGTGCAACAGTGTACCATGGACAGATGGATGGAGCCTGGTCTCCAGCTGCTACAGATGACTGAGACAGCATGTGAAAGCTCTGTTCAATAACCCTGAAGTGCTTTGCTCTAAGCATACCTAAGCGTAGTGATGATTTTGGTCAGGCAGGGATTGCTGACATGCTATTGCATCAACCATAAGCTACTGTTGCATGGCATAACAGTACCAGCTCTAACTGTAATGGACCAGGCATGTCAGAGCACTGGTGGATGGCACAGCAGTGAATATGGTTGCTCTGGACACCTTTAGGCTCGCAGGCTTGCAGCAGAGGCATGCAGGAAAGAAACTGACACTGTTGCTCGGGTATGATAAAGAATGCTCAAGTATGATGAAGAAATGTAGTATTTGTTGGCTTACTCTTAGGAAAGTCATTCCAAGCCATAGGCAGAAATGGATTTTCCTTGGAAACACCCTGAGGATGCTGCTATACAAATGATATTTGGAGACAGAAGAGTGTTGCTTTTTCCAAACTATGTGCTAGAAAATCACTAACCTGCAGTGATGCAGAGCATCGAAGTGAAGGAAAGAGATTCTAATTGAAGTTTTTAAGCTGGGGCCAAATAATGTTAGATCTCAATGTTCAGTCAGCGACTCTCTCATGGGAAGATTTTCTGTGAAGACAAGGGTGGGCGGGGCTGGAAAGAGACTAATCCCTGTGTTTGCTTTCCTGTTACCATCTTGTTGCTGTTCTCTTTCCAGACAGGCTTCACAACACTTGCCTCCAAAGACTGTCACTGGCCAGTTTTGGTGCCTGGGAAGTGAGAGAAGCAACAGATTCTGCCTCATGCATTTGCAAGGCATGGGCCTATCATCTGGCAAGCTCCATTCAGCCAGAGAGCAAGAACAAGAGATTCAAATTTGAATTTCCCCCTTGGTAGCACAAGGAATAAGCCAGCCTGGATTTCATCTGCAGTCTCCAGAAGTAAGCAGGTTCTCCTGCTTTGTCACCGACTTGGCCATGTGGAAAGCATAGGTTGGGTCTGCCTTTTGGAGGTCTGTTCATGGAGGTGGGTCCCTGCTGCTGTACCACAGTTTCTCATGCAGCCTCTTCACCTCCACCTGTCTTTGTCAGAATAGAATGCAGCGAGCATGGCCTGCATCAAGCCTTTGATTAGTACATGGATATACCAGTTGTCAGGGATTTGTGTGCTTGTGGTCTGCAACTGGAAACATGCTCTCTTCTGCCCTTCAAACCATTCCCTGAACTTTGTAGGAATGTGAAAAATGCTGTTTCCTTTGGCATTTCTGGATCCCATCTCCTTGTCATTTGGGCCAGACAGAGGTACTGTGCCAGGGTTGTGTAGTGGGATGTTCTTTCAAAGCTGACATGGACAGCCAAAAGGGCTGAACAAAGATCTGCCCCTCAGAACAGTCTCTTTGCCCATAACCATAGAATAAGGAAGCCAACCCCACTGAGGAGGTGATGTGGTGTACAGTTTGTTTCACGAGTATCTGACATGACCCTGCAGGTAAGGTACCATTGTCTGGTTTTATTCTCTGTCCCACTGCTGCCTGAGTTGAACCTGTTTCACTTGTGCATGGTGCTCCTGTGTACTTCAGAGCAGCAAACACCTTTCTCTTCAGCAGTGAAGGCATGAAGCAAAGATAATTACTTAGGAATGTTGGTCAAGTACTCAATTTACCTTGCAGGATTAAAGCAGATAGAGTGGGTAAAATCATAACTGGGTGTATAATTCTTGATCCTGTTGTCACTCAAGTGACACTGTGAAAACAAAGAGATCAATCTGCTAGAAAAGTAAAATCATATTTCTAACAGAAGAGAAAAAAATTTTTTTTTCACAAAATTACAAGCTATGAACAGCACTTACTGTGTGAAGATAACTCTGTAAGTCACTTTGACCTTAAGGCCCATGTTCTGAACTAGCACAGTTGAGTCCCAGCCAGTGGGAGGAGACTGCAAGTCCCTGAAGAAGGGGTTGTCCCAACAGTTAAATTAGCTCCAGGGTGCAGAGCAGAGGAGACCATTTTGGAAATTCAGATAAATGGGAAGGAAAATAAAGGGAAAGAGGACTTATGATGATGAAGGCAGGGTAGAAGAGGAATACAAGTATTAAGAAGCTCTGAAGGTGAGAAATGTTTTGTGTTTGTGAGCTTACCTTGGGATCCTTTTTCCTCTCCACCAAACACAGCATTCCTGCCTTGATTGTTCCTTTTTTGCCTTGTTTCTGGCTATATCTGGATGACGACACTTTTTAAAGCACAAGTTCCCCCTTTCTCATCTCCCATGAAGTATGGATTGTCCCATTGAACTCCTCAAAATTAATGTCTGCATTTCAGAGGTGCTGACTTCTTACACATTGTGTCCTAGACCAGGGAAGATGATGCAAAACAGTGTACATTGTTGAATTCTTTACCATAAGACCCCAACATGTAGTTCGAACTTAAGTGCTACAGAGCTACAATGTTTTTGCAGCAACACAAAAAAACTTAAACATATCTGCAGAACATAAGTGCTGAAATTGGCTGGGAGACTTCCCAAGACAGAAGCCAAGGACCACTTCAACACAGCCATGTTCATTGATGTGAGGTGACTGAGCTCACCTGCTGGGCCTCATTACAGCAGCTTATGGATGTTCTTGGCAAGAAAACAGGTACCTCCCTTGGGAAGCTTGTGACCTGCAGCTAATATGCTAAGCACAAAGAGAAAGAGTAGCAAACAATAACCAGAAATGTCACAATGTTCTTTTCATGTTGCAGGCTTAAGAATAGGGATGTATATACAACCGTTCCCACAGTGGCTCTGCCCTCTGCCTTGCATTGGATGAGAAAGACTTTGTTGGAGTCCCCTTGATCCAGCAAGGTTGGAATAATATTCAATTAGATTAGTAGCAATTTGTACAGAGAAGATGAGATCTCTAGGAGATGAAATAAGTAAAAAGAGAGTACTGATGAGGTTACAGGCATCCTTCTTTGTCATCAGCAGCACTGGCTTCTACAGCTTCTGTTGCTGTTGCACCTCCGTCACCCACCACAAGCTCATCTCTTCCCCTTCATAATCCTGGTACAATTCTTCACAAGTGGATCTGGGAAATATCCCAAGTTTAGAAACAATCTTTTTCCTCCTTAGTACTGCCAGTAAGTTCAAGAAAATCTGGCCAACAACACTCTCTTGCTTTTGTTTAGGAGTCTGTGAAAAGCTAAGAGCTGGTATGGGGTGAGGAGTGAAAAATTAAGGATTTCCCAGAAATGCAGGCAAGAATTTTAATAAGTGAGGATCATGAAGTTAGAAATACAATTGAGAGAGCCAATTAGGAGAGAGGCACCAATACACTAGAAATCTCAGAGTTATTCTTGATTTTATTTTATTGCACTGATGTTGTGCATTAAATAACTTAATCCATTCTCTGCCCAGCATAAGAAGAGACAGGTGAATGTGTGGGATTACTGCTATTGGCAGTTAATAACACTTTTCAGTTTATATTACCACAAGCTTCTGTTGGAATGATCACTGTGTGTGATCCTTCTAAGACTAACAGATAAGAATGACAATATTAATGATTATTGGGACAGGTGCTTTGAAACTCAGCTCTGAGGAACCAAAGGGGCAGCACACAGAAGATTCAGCCTCACAGAAATGCACTCCATGTCTTAGGGCTTGGATCTCCATGGTGCTCAGCATGTCGTGGGAAATGCTGATAATCCTCACTGCCTGAATGGCAGCTGAGAGTTCTCACCACATTTGTGGAGGTGTGAAAAGTGGTTTTCAACAATGGGCTCTTAAACTACAAGGCTGGGGGAAGAATATAATTGGACCCTATGCCTTAAAATACTAAGCTCAACACCTCTCAAGGAATGTGTTTGCTTCCCTCCTCCCTTTGTTTCCCTAGATCTTGTAGATTCCCATATTCTTACAGAGTCCTCAGGCTGGAAGTGTTATGATAAATCTGATAAACTAGAAGGTAGAAAAATTTTGGGACAACACATTTCTTATCTCTAAATTATCATATGATTTGACTGTTGACTCATAGCTGCTGTTGCTGGAGGTCCATCAAATCATTATAAGAAATAAAAATGGGCCTTTTACCTTTAAACCCTGATCACTGATACATTTTCTCAATGCAAACTCCTCCCCTCTGCTTGTCAAAAACCAGCCATCATCATCTGTTCCTCTCTGGATTGTCAAACAGTGAAGTATCTTTCAAGTCCATTACCATATCTCTACAGTGACAGGACTATTTTGCATTCCCCAACACTTCATCACAAAGCACATCTGGGAGGATTTCCAAAGTGCTTGGCAGTCCTGGATTCCTCAGATTGGCTCCCCTGACCCAAGATGCCCTGATTTCCCAAAGTCTCCAAATGGTGACACTCATTTTTACTTTTGAAAATCATGGATATTACTGTAATTATATATTGAAATAATCTTTCTAGTTTTTCTGCCAGATTGATGCAATGCAGGATAAAGACAAGACCCTGAACAATTCAGAACAAATATGTTTGTGTTTATGAAGTCTTAAAGTGTACTCAAAGAGCATCATGTGAGACATGAGGAGAAAGGACCATACAGGATATCTGTCCGTTATGGTCTATTGCCTCAAATGTTTGCAAGAAGCAGAAAAAAAATGCCTCTTTTTTGGAAGAGGAGCTCATGGGTGTATCTCAGGGCTAAATTCGGCCTGATGTTGACTATTTCTGTTCATTTCATCCTGATGCTTTGCAGCATCCTCCCAGTCCCTTCTCAGCATCCCTCTCCACAACATTCAAACTCTCATGTTTCTGGATGGTGTCTTTGGGCTGCCTCTCACTTTAGAGACAGCATCCCATGTTTCAGTGAGACTACCAGGGGAAACTAATAATCCTATTGTTTTATCCCCTCCTCCCTACTTGTTTAACTGACAGAAGCCCACATCAGGCACTTGCATGCCAGTACACTTATTGACGGTTTGCGTTTCATGCTTAGGAGGCTGCTGGATGATCCAAATGTACTTGAAATGTTTTCTCATTAAATGGGGTATTTGTGAGCTGAAAGGAGCAGGCACAGTACGCCTAAGGAGGCCCCCTCTGTGGCACCACGCACGCTGGCAATCCTCACCTCGGCCAGTCGGGAGCAAGCGAGCTGCTCTCTGTGGCTCTCGGCAGGGGCAGAATTGCGTGACTGCACACCCGTGACCGCACACCCTCACGTCCGAACAGGAATTGTGGGCCTCCAGCTGTGTCAAAAACGAACATCCTCCCGGTGACAAAACGCTGCCCCGACCCGCGCGGCTTGGCTCGGCTCGGCCTGGCCGCCCCTCGGAACTGCTCGGTCGCCCTGCCCGCGGGAGCCGACTCCTGGCATGACCTCTTGCACACCCGCGCCGCGCCGCTGCTAAAGTAAAAAACGTCCAGAAAGCGGCACTGAGAGCACCGCACAGCATCAGCCCTGTCCCAAACAGCAGCTGCCCCTACATCGGACCCGCCTCTGCCGCCGCGTCTCCGCCTCTGTCTCTGCCTCTGCCGCCGGGTAGGTGCTGTGGGCGGGGCGTATCGGTCGCCTATGGCGGCAAGGCTGAGAATACTGAGTGACGTGGAGGACACGCAATTAGCGCAGGGCTATCTCTAGGAAATGCAGACTCGGCATCAGGTGGCGGCCAATGAGAGGTCGCGGGGGCGGGCGGGGGCTGTGCGCGGCCCCCCGCCCCCGCCGTACTGCGCGCGGCTGAGGCGGAGAGGTGGGAGCTGGCGCCGGCAGCGCCTGCTCAGGCTGAGCGGCCGCGGGGCCGGACACAGCGGGACGGACGGGACGAGCACGGGTGCGGGCTAGAGCAGCAGCAGCCGCCGTAGCAGTAGCAACAACAACAGCCGTCACCATGGATCACTACGATCACCAGCAGACCAACGACTACATGCAGCCAGAGGAGGACTGGGATCGGGACTTGCTCCTCGACCCGGCCTGGGAGAAGCAGCAGAGGAAGGTGTGTACCCCCCCCCCCCGCCCCCCTCGGACATACGCCGCGCGGTCGCCGGGATCCGGCGGGGCCGATGCGCGCCTAACTTGGGGCTGGGAAGGCGCGGTGAGGCGGTGGGGGCCGCGGCGGTGGGCGGAGCAGGCAGGTGATTGCGAGGGCTGGGGGGTGATGCCGCGGCGGGTCTCCCGGCAGCAACAGATGTCCGTCTCGTTACCCGCATCCTGCCCGCAGGTGCGCGCGGGCAGAGCGGTGATCCCGAGGGGGCGGCGGTGGGTTCCCCCCATCCCCCGCTGCCCTCGTCAGGCTGCCCCAGCTCGGCGGCGGGACGGTGACTGGCATCTGGTTTGAATGGTGTGGTTTAGGGCAGGGCTTGTGCGGAGCTCATGTCCAAAAATGGTAACATTCGGTCCGGTTTTTTTTTTTTTTTTTTTTTTCTTTAAACCGAAAGGGTGGCGGTGGGGAGGGGAGTTCAGGAGAAGCTCCAGCCTCCACGCTTTCTAGTTATGGGATGGGTTATTTCTCCCCCACCTCCTTTTTTAAACGAAAAGCATCCTGTATTAGATCACTCTGGAATCCTAATCCCTGAAACATTTCCGTTTTAGTCACTTCATCGGGCAACAATAATGCAGAATGTCCAACACCACTCGTGCTAACATGGCAGGGGCGCCTCGGGGTGCAGCAGACTTCCATTGCTCTTCCCAGTCAGTTGCTCCTTCTTTCTGGGCTTTTGGGTCCCATCTTGCTCTGCCCGAGCTAGCATGCAGAATATCCAGACCTTCTATACTTGAAGGGAGAATAATCCTTATATATGCAGAGATAATATATTAATATATGTAATATAGATCGAGGTGTGCAGCTTTTTGTAAGGAGCTGGGAGCAACTGGAAGGAGACCATACCAGTGAGCAGATGATTCTTCTTCATTAAGTTCTCTCCTTCCCCCCTCTGCTATGAGATGAAGAATTTACCATTTCCATTTCTCCTGTTCAAAGCTGTCTCAAATGTTGCTGCTAAGAAGACTTTCCTCTGGAACCTGATGAGTTAATTGAAGGTGATAGCAATAAAGCTGTTGTCAGCTGTTTTCTGGCTTGGAGAGACTTGGGTGGTGAGAGGAGACAGCACAAGAATAAAACCACACAAATAAGGGCATTTGATGGACAAAGAGTTGACAGTACATGAGCTTACATTTCAGCAAAGGAGAAAGAGGGGGATATAATCTTGGTCTGGGGTGTAGGAGATGGCTGGCTTATCTGAAGACCAGACTCTATGCCTTTCTTCCTTTTAAAAAAATCTGTCCACCTTCAATACCTGTCTCTAGTTGTAAGACAATATCTACCTAATACATCTAGGAGCAGTCAGTGGGGCTCAGTGAGGTGGGCAGTGTTGCTCACAGACTGTGTGGATAAATGATCGTCAAACTGTGGGTTTTTCTTGCCTTTCATGGTACAAGATGAGGGTAAATATTTTACATGTAGTGGGACACTGACTTGGTTGTTAGAATCTGGGGTTGAACCTTCAGCTTAAGAAGTCTCAAAACCCAAGCTGTGGTATGTGCCCTGAAGGTTGTACTCTTTTAGTATTACCTCCCTTGAGAAGTTTTGAAAGTCCTCTTGGTCCTATCACAAGAGGGGGACAGAGAGCTACTCACTTAACTTGGGTTATTTCTCCTGTTGTTCTGTAAGGACGAGCCAAGAGGAAGTTTTAAGGAAAAACCACATCTGCTTCAAAGTCATCTAAGCAATCTTTTTTTTTAATGATCTACTGTTATCAGTTGAGTTTGTTGTGCCCCGTGTTATTCTCCAGCTTGGTGAATTGGAGGGGTCTGTACAGTTGCCTGTTCTTCTCTGGTAGTAGGGTCACTGCAGATGGACAGCTGAAGATGTTCCCTTCTGCAGTGAGGGGTGCAAGCTTGTATTTTTATTATGATCCACCTCTCTAATGTCTGCAGGTAGGAAGATCAGATTTGGGAGTAATGACTCTTTCTAATTGCAATTCATCAGGCAAACCCCTGATCAGATCAATGACTGGACTTCAGCCTGAGCAGGGTGTGCAGATACTAAGGTGCGGTTATTGCTCCCCACCCCAGGGTCTGAATGTGTTGGGGTTTATGGCTTGCTTCCTTCAGAAGCAAGGAGGTAAGGGTGTATCTGCTAAGTACAAGCCTGGGATGTATGGTGTAGTAAGAGTGTCATCTTATGAAATTAAATCATCACAGTAGTTAAAGTTAAATGTTCATTACTATGCATGTTTGCTAATAGCTTTATGAGGTGAACAGAAAGATTCGTGCTTCTCAGGTATTGCTGTAGGTTTTTCTCAGGCACAGTCTTCCCTGGTTGACTCACATATTTTAGGTTTTCCTTTACCTAAAGAATATCTAGGGAATTTCTGACAGAGAAAATCTGCCTGATATAATTACTAAGTAAGACAGTACTAAACCTAAGTACTACCAAATTATTGCTGTTATTATTTACAGCACTGATGCCAATTGAGGAGACAAACTTGAAACTTTTATGCATGCACCCCTCTCTGGGAGGGGAGACAGTGTGTCTAAAGCAGTGACACAGCCAGTAATCAAGCAAGCAAATTATGGGAAGTGGCTGTGTCTTGCTAGTTGTTTCCAACCCAGCCCCTTGTGTCCTGATGCAGTAAAGCCCTGCAGGCTGCATTAGCTGTGCCACAGTGCTGTCTTCCATGATTTTATGCAGCTGGGACTAATTGAGAATTGGGAAGCAAACCATCTAGAGATGTTGCTTACAGTGGAATTGAACCCAGCTCCCTCTTTTGCAGCTGCATGGACTCAGTGAAGCTCATGGCAGACATCAGAAGTTGGTAGATCTGCTAACAGTCTCAACTGGCATGCAGTAAGGACAGGTTTGCTGAGTTTTCAGGAGCTGATTTACAGGTTTCCTACTTGTGCTGAGAAACAGATACGACACCCTTGAGTATCTGGGGTAGTGCTTGAGATAGGGTCTCATTATCTGCTTTGAGGTGGATAAATAAGTGACCTGCAGAGTGAATTTCATATTTGGAGTGTGAAGTTTGGCCTCTTGAATACAGTTCAGAGGAGGGACACCAGTCTTGCCTCTTCCTATCTCCCCCTTCATAGGAAGTGAATGTAAGGATAAAGTGACAGTTCCTAGGAGGAAAGTAGCTTTCCATGCAAAGCCGATTTTTCTTGTCTATCTGAAGAGACTCATGAGAGGTTTTAAAGAGCTTGTTGCAGCATCGCTATTCATAAGTGGTGGAAAATATAATGTGCAGAACAACTTCAGCTACTTTGCATTTGATAGAAGCCTCTGTGCAGCCTTTTATACAGGAGCAAGAATTTCTGCTGGGGATTAAAATGCTTTTGCATTTTCACTGTTGAACTCATCTCAGTAGTTTCTTCTCACGGCTACTTCTTTCTTTTCACTTTTCTTTCCTGTCTGGAGTCAGGATCCAAAGTGGCACTAGCCAAGGCATAACTGATCCTGCTGTTTCCTAGTATTAAAAAGCATAACTTGTCATAGTCTTAAATTCCTAGTCACAGCCTGGCCTAGCCATTGAGGTAGACAAACTTCTCATGTAAAATGTGCATATGTGAGTGTTGACTGGATGAGAGACTCTTACTTGGCCAGCTGAAGTGTTCAAACTTTACCTTATTCACCTGGGGGCTTTTGGTGAAATAGCTAGATGTGGCCTTGAGGGACTGAGTTAGCAACTTGTTGCTCAGTATGCCTTGCTCACCTTTGTTGCGGAGGCTAAGGATAGTGGTGAGAAGGATAATCTTCTGTCACCAGCTCCCGAGTGTCCGAGGAATGTTAGGATTGACATGGGAGTGAAGCTGCTTTGGGGTGTTCATAGGGGTCAGCCCTTGGGTCCTGCATGCAGGTGACTCTATTGCTGGTCACTGTCATTTCATGAACTCGTTGTTCAGGGTGCACCTTGTCCAGGGTTTATTTTAAAATCAGGCTTGAAGCAAGCTGTCCAAGCTGTAGACCAAGGGGCGTGGGGGGAGAGCTTTGAATCCCAAATTGTTTTCTGACCTGACAGCTGTAATTTGAGTAGGAAGCAGTGTTCACTTGCAGCATGTAGAAGACAGCCTTATACAACCTAAAAGCTGTAAGAAATTACAGGGGTTTTTTTTTTGGTTTTTTTTTTTTTAATCAAGTAGGTGAAACAAATGTGCCTTGTCTTTATCCAGTGCTTCTCTGTCTCACCATGTTGGCAATGTGGCTGTAAATGATATCTCTGACTGAGGGATCTGCAGTGTTCAGACTTATGGTACTGCTGATGGACTGATAGCACAGACTTTGGGAGCACCTTTCCTGCTCTAAAGAAGTACTTACCAAGTATGTTTAATCATGAAGTTATAGACAATGCCTGTTATAAATGGCAGTCTTCTCGAATCCCTCTTGCTACTCTGACATGCAATGCATGTAAATATGCATAACTACAAGGGTTGTCTTGTAACCTAAAAATCTACAGATCTCATAGCTCTGTTGTGCCTGCATCCAGCAGGTCTTTTTGCTCTTGTTATGATTCTGATTTTGCTGTACAGATCATCTGTTTGAGGTGGTGTGGTTAATGGCAGAAAGTACCCAATAATACCCAATAAACAGAGCCCAGGTCCTTTATTGGAAACACTCCACCTCCAGGCCTGCTGGTAGCATGCTCAGATCAGGTGGTATGATTGTGACTAATATGTCTGACAAAATGTTAAAGTCATGATCACAACTTCCTTTTCCCATGAGTTGCATGTCCTGTCATCCAGACAGGGTCTATTTTGAGAAGGTTATCTAGATTTCCAGATAGCTGCAGTGTATTCATACAGAGGTGTCATGCCACGCATAGTTTGTACTTTGCTAAAACTTCCCATGCTCACCAGTGGAGTAAAATAAATGTGTCTTGTTGGTGAATGTACAGCTCTTTGTCCCTTTGCTCTCCTACTGTGACACTGTGTAGTACTTGCTGGGCCATAGTGAGGGATGACACTTGTCTGATCTTCACAGTGCTGTAGGAAAGATGACCCTGATGTGCATGAGGATCCTCTGTGCCTTGTTTTGCATGGACTGGTATTGATACAGATGCAGAACAGTGAAATTTGGGAGGCTGCTTGCTCAACTGCTCTTTTACAGTCAATCAGGCAGGCAATATAGGTCACCAGCTATCTGTTATCTTTTGGATCAAGCTTTTGTTATGTAGCTTATTGCCAGGTGCTTGCTCTTCAAAACGTTAAACTGAAAGATTGCTGTAGGGAACTCTGGAAATATCTGGCTTCATAAATCAGGTATTTGTCCTTTAGTGTGGAAGCTGCCTCATACTTTCTGTGATCAGGTTTCGTCAGGATATGTGCTTGTGGGTTTTTTAACAAGAACATTATTATTCATTGTAACCTCTTGGTGCATGATGAATGAGGCATGTGCTCTTTGCAGTGACTTACCCACCTATTCAACATCTAATTTAAGGGGAAAAATGAAGGTGAAGGTAGGCATGGGTTAAGAAAGAGACTGCTTTTTCTGTGGGGGCTGCATAATAGATCCCAAGGATCAGCTTGTGAGAACACCATACTTGCCAACTGGATTGAACTGTTCCTTCTCCTAAGCCTCTAGGGAAGGATGACATTTTTGCCATGTGCAAGTAAGTGCAAAGGCTAGGGAGGATAACGTTGTTTTCCTCCTGATCTCTTGCGGTACTCAATAATAAAGCTTGAGTGTCTGGTGTACTGTGTAGGGCATTTTTAAGCAGAAGCTGCTTGGAAACTTCAGTTCTTTTGGTTGTCTGATGAGAACTTGTCCACTCAAAAGGAAGCAGGTGCTTTAGTATGAGGTGTGAAATTCAAGTGTAACTGAATGCCAGCTGAGAGAATGTGGACTGGTAAACCTGTTCAGTAACAGAGTTTGAACAGTGGAATAACATTTTTAGAATCTTATGTTACAGTGGAGACCTGCTCTTGCACTTCAGTAGATAACTGCCATGAAAGGTGGTAATATGTTCCCTAGATGCTCCTGCTGTGGGCACCTTCCTCTTCTTACATCTTCTGTGTAAGAGGTGGAGTTCTACAGCTACATTGTAGCTGCTAAAATACATGTACAGTGGGCTGATCTCACTTTAATGTGTTGTGTCTGCCTCTTAGGGGGTTGCTGGGTTTATTGCTGTGGTTTTTTGAGGTATTTCGTACAGTCTTAAGAAATGGTGTTTAAAGAAGTTGGAGACAGAGTGCGTTAGTTCATTCTTGCTTCTAATACATATATATAAGAACACAATCCTGATTTCTTCCAGTGTGTGACTGTCAGTCATGTGATAGTTACCATAAGGGATATGCTTAGCATGATTTCTTTAAATATTCAATAGCAACCTAAGACACTCTCATCCCCTCAAAGCCATAGGTGAACTGTGCATGTAGGAGGAAAGCATGTCAGTAGTATGCCTGGCTAGATGAGAAAGATGTGACCTTAGCAAGAGAGACAGGATCATCTTTTCTTCATAGAAGCATAAGATCTACTCTAATTCTTGGATTTTGTGGATGAAGCATGTTATACTGAGCTTGGATGGATCTACTGGGACAGTTGGTGTAGAGTGGTGAGATAGGCTTGTCATCAGAAAGACTTTCTGTCAGGTGCTAGTCATGCCAGAAAAGTCTATTTTATTGAAGTCTGGAGCCAACAGCTGCTTTATTTTGGCCCCAACACATGAGACTGACATGTTCTTAATAGAGTCACCTGAATCACTGAGACAGAGCTGGGGACTTCTTGGGCCAACCCAAAAGACGCTTAATGAGCAAAACTACTAGCATTAATATGATTAGTGAAAGAAAAGTTTGATTCCTGTTCCTTACCCTCTGCTGCCTTCCTTGCTCTCGTTCCCCCACTGCATGGGAGCAGAAGTTGGTTGTAGGATGTTTGTGGTGTGGACTGGTGCCAGTTTAACCGTTTGGCTCCCTATTAGGGAGTAAAGCTGGACTGTTTTTAACTCAAGTTGGTTTCCTGTCGTAGTGTCTTTCCTGCTCAGCTGACAGCGTGTGTATCCTAATGGTAAGGGCTGGATCAGGCCTTTGCAACCCAACCCTTGTTACAGTTTTGTGGCTGACCTCAGACTTTTACCTGCAGCTGTCCTCTCTTCTTCCAAATCTGATGCTGCTTTGAAGCACTACAAGTGTGAGCAAGCTCTGCAGAGACCTTCTCTATCTTCAGTTTACTGAAACAGCACCTACTGACAGGGCTGGGCTATTCATAAATAAACAGAGGGGACTTTGATGTCTCATCCAGATGAGTCTTTGATTTGTCATTCTGTTTTTGAAAGCCTCCTGGAAATGTATTCCTGTGTTGTGGGAAATGACAGCAAAACTGGCCTTTCCATTGTATTAAAGCCAAGATGGGAAGGGCCGTCTTGCCTATTAACGCACTACAGTGGACACTACTGATATGAGCCTCCATGTATCATTTGTCTGTCACACAGACTGAAGGGGTTTTAAGTAGACTTTTTCAATGCCAGCTGTCCTAGGTTTCTGGCTGATCTTACAGAAGAACACTGGTGTGGATAGTTGATAGGCAGGCAGGGCTGTATGGCAGAGTTCTTAATCAGCAACTTATAGAATCACAGAATGGTTTGGGTTGGAAGGTACTGTAAAGATCATCAAGTTCCAACCTCCCTGCCATGGCCAGGGACACCTCACACTAGACCAGGTTGCTCAATGCCTGATTCAGGCTGGCCTTAAACACTTCTATGGAGGGGACATCCACAGCATCTCTGGGCAACCTGTTTCAGTGTCTCACCACCCTCACAGTAAAGAACTTATTTCTTATATCCAGCCTAAATTTATCCTCTTGCTGTTTGCATCCATTACTTATCCCAGCCTTTCTGTAGGCCCCATTCAGGTATTGAGAAGCTACTGTAAGGTCCTCCCTGAGCCTTCTCTTTTCCAGGCTGAACAACCCCAACTCCTTCAGCCTGTCTTCATAAAGGAAAATCTCTGATCATCTTTGTGGACTTGTTCTACATCCTCTTAAATAGCTTACGTAGACCGTGAGAAGGCAGTGATGAGTTCCTGTATCATTTGGTTGCTTCTTTGTCAGTCTACTAGACTTTGCAGTGACTGCATTGTTGTGGTGTGGAGCCTGCCATTCACGGTAGCTCAGGGGCATTTTGTGTGTAGGCCTCAATTTTGGAGAAACCCTTGTGGAGTGTATCCCTGTGCATGAGGCAGCACAGCCTCCTCACTCTGCTCCTTCTGTAATTAGTGCACTGGATGGCCAGATAAGTTTTGCACAGAATGCTCATGCTTCCTTTTTCAACACTGAAGACAGTTCTCTTGTCCCTCAGAGGTACTGAACCATGGCCAGTTGGCAGTGGAGGGAGGACAACTAGCCTTTGGATCAGGCAATCAGGGCACTTGCTATTCCTCACTGCAGCATATGATGCTAAGCATTCTAACTTCACTGCTGCTGTAAATGGAAGTTGTGCTGCTGCATCTTTGCTCCAGGAGCTAGCCTGTAAAGGCCTCAGAGAGATGAGGGAGAGTGAGAGTGCCATGTATGGTCTCTGCATCCCAGCTGAGTGCTCTTTTCTTCATCATGGAAAGTGATGTGTATGTTTCAGAGCCCTGTTTCTTGGCCAGTTTTCTTGACTCCATAGCAGCTGAGTTTTTCTTGCTACCCAGTGTACTTACCTGTTATCCCTCTCAGTTTATTTATATCTACCACTTGGTAGATGGTGAGTGAGTTCTGCTATTTAGGTGTACTGGCCCCAAGAAAAGAATAAAATTTGGCTCCGTGGAGTTAAAAGTGAGTTAAGAAGTTAAGAAGATAGTGCCAAAGAAAGGACACTTTTTATAAGGCTGTTTAGACCATGTCTATGCCCGAGTTTATCGCAATGGAAAATACTTAATTTCTTGAGGAAAAGCAGTTCTAGCTTTTTGAGTGCATTTATGTTTTCAGGTGATTTTCCTACATGTCTTATCTGGTTTGGGAGATGGGGAGATTTCTCACCAATGGAGGGAGGAGAGAGCTGTTGCTTGGATGCCAGGATGTAGTGGGAAGAAGATTGTGAGAGTGTGTTTGTTCAGGCTTCTGCCTTCCCTGTAGTTCTGCTTGTGGTATTGCTTTATAGAAGGAGCATCATCTCCAGGTCTAGGCTGCACGTAGCTCCATGGACAATGCAAGTCCTTGCACTTTGTCAGTGCTTGTTCATCAAGCATTTTCAGGCAGCAGTGCTTGCAAGCTGCTGTGATGCATGAAGAAGGTTGGATGCGGGCAGCAGGGGAGTATGTTCATGAGCATGAGCTGGTCTGTTTCAAAATGGCTAAAGTGTGGAAACTTGCTGTTTCCCAGGGGTTTTGTTGGTTCACTGGAGAACTCTGGGCAGGGACGAGACTGTTTCCAGTTGTGGTGAGCCAAGTGTGAACTCACTCTGGGCAAGATGCCCAGCTCCACTGATTTTCTCCTGACAGAAATCCTCACCCTCCAGCCAGCGATAACAAACTCAGTTTCTGCCAGTCCTCAGCTGAAGACCTGTGTAGGAACAGGAGAACAGGGAGACTAAGCCGAGAGATAAACTTCTGAGGGGAGGCACTGAAGTGCTTGCACAGGATAGTGGAGTGTCACCAGTGAGGGAAAATGCTTGTGGTGAGGGCTGGTAAGGATGTAGGGACCTACTTTTTCTAGGGCAAGCAGAGAGGGGAAAAGTAGTTGGTGAGAGCATACGAGGAGTAGGCTTTCCTTGGTTAGGCTGCTGCCTAATCCACAGGGACATACTGTTGTCAGCGCCATCAGAGTAGACCTCTGGGTATGAGTATCATTCCCATAATTGTGATTTCAATACATTAAGGTTTTCTTCTGTAAAATAGTCCATTCCTTTTTTGTAGAATGTACTGCAGGGCACAAGGTGCCTTTCAAGGGGAAGGCTGTGCATCCAGGACCTGTTTCCCTCCACAGAATAGGCATAATCGTGCAAAACTTGATCTTTCAGAGTTGGCAGTTCTTCCCATTCTAGTGTCTGTGCATTGGGATAGGACTTGCTGCAGGGATCCATTCATCCAGCTTCTTTTCCCACAAAGTTACCCAGTGCAGTCAGATGTTGCTGAAGGAGAGATATGAGAATAAGGTATGCAGGAGTACTTTGTATGGTTTTTTTGCAACTGGAGGGACTAATGTCTCATACTGTGGGCCTTTCAGTGCTGGCAACAATTGCTAATGAAAGGAAATTCCAGCTGCTTTTTCTGGTGGGTGCCTTTGGCTCCTGGTACTGTGGTTGTTTGCATTTGGCTTTTTGGTTAGAACTGGCACATCTTTGCTAAAGAGTTTCCAAACTCCTTGCATGCTGGAACAAAGTATCACAAGCACGATACTATGTTGTTAGCTTAGCAAGCACGCACCTGCCTGCAGCTTGTCTTCTGTGTCTAGTCATGCAAAGGTGTTGGAGCTGACATGGCCAATTTATGAACAGGAGACCTTCTGTTATTGCAAGGGAACCTCCTCCAACACTGATAATTTTTGTGCCAGTGGTATTTAGTGACACATTACACTGCTCCTTGCTGTCGCAGCCTGTTGAAAGTGATCTGACTCTGCCCGCTACTGGCAGCTTCCTCCAGGATGGACCACTGAGAACTGTTTCCATCCTGGCTCCAAAGGAGTGTTTTTCTCCTTCTCCTCTAGTGGCTTGTTTTCTTTAAAGCTGTGAACTGGCCATAATCCAATCATTACTACTGTAATTAGCAAACTGCTTACAGTAAGAACATTTGAAGAGTAATAACTTCTGTGTTCACAGATCTTGGAACAACTTGCCTGCAATCCTATGACAGGTAATTATGGCTGATAGACCTGGGGTGGGTGCAGGAAGCACAGGACAAGCCTGGCACAGCCTGTGCTTTGTCTCATTGCCTCTCTTGCTAAGCCCTGTCTGGCTCCACTTTACAGCAGGGAGGAGCACTGGAGCATTGTGGAGGTGAGCCAGCGTGCCTGGCTTGTCAGAAAGAGCCTACTCTTTGCAGGTGGTTTTAGAGGGCACTGCTGTTGGGTGGAACTTGCAGGGCAGATGGTGCACTGAAGGTATGCTGTGGTAGTACTTAACATTTGATTTATTATGTGGTAGAAAACACCTATGTTGCAGCAGGCTCAATTCAGGTCTCCTCTTGGTGTCAGAATACCCTTTTGTTCCTATGCATGATATCTGTGCTCTCCCCTCACTCACCAAATTACTGACTTCATAGGCAAGGCCAAGAGACTTCTGCTCCTGGCCTTGCAGAGTAATTCTGCAAGACTTGGGATGCATTTGCTTGGAAACCCCTCTGCAGCATTTTTCAACCACTTCTTTTGAGAGCAATGAACTGGCTTTCCTGAAAGCCTCTTTTGTCCTCCCCTTCATATTCTGTCAGGAGTTCAGTAGCAGCGCACTCATCTCCAGCCTTTGGTCTGTTTTCTCATTTTTACCTCCTGGGACAAAGCTTGTTGTAATTTAGGCTCTTCCTTCTCAGACAGCAGAAGGACCATGATATGGGCAGCTTTTAAATTGGTGAGCCCTGCTAAATGAGAGGGTGAGGATGGGTAAGTATATGAAACTGCAGTAAGCAACGGTTCTGCAGTGGTGAAATACCTACCCAGTTGCCAGCCATCAGTTGGTAGGTATGCTCTGCATAGAAGCTGAGTGGGTTATTAACTTGCAGTACTTGGCCTATGATGATCAGAAAAAGGACAAGTCTCTTTGGCCAAAGGATGAGGTTTACAAAAATAAAAGATCAAAACCCAAAAAACAACCAACCAAACAAAAAAATGCCTAAAACAGTAGCAAACAAAAAAGAGAGCAACCAACCATCCTCACCATACCCCAGGGAAAACAGAAACAAAATCTAAACCTATGCCCTCCCCAAAACCCACTCCTATCACAAGAGAGCTTTGATTTTGTTCTTGGTCAGTGATCCTACTGCTTTTCTAGGTTTTGTTCCTGTGTAGGGCAATAGAGGGACTGTAAGATGTGCAGTCTACATCATGACCCTGATGAGTAAAACAAATAAATGAGCAACCTCTGAGCTTGTTTCATATGCTCTGGACTTAGCTCAGGAGGGCAGATGTATTCGCACCTCTTGGGACCTTGTGTGTACAGTCAGCATCTGTCACTGCTATATGTATACTTAGCTTATTGCCCCAGAAATCTGTTAATCTGCAGTTGTGACTGAGTTGTATGAAAGGTTGAAAATCTGTTTGTTGCTGTGTAGGTCAGAATGGTCAGTAAGGTGAGGAGCAAGTCCTGGAGTGACAGAGCAGTAGCCAGACATCTGTGTGGTGGGCCAAATGATTTGCCAAGGTCTCTCTTCTGGTCTGAGCAACATCTGCCTGTTGCCTTGCACTCTACTTTTGTTTCAACCTACATCTTCCTGCAGCCACTTGCCATTCTTGTAACCCTCAGGGTAGGTGGAGAAAGGGACAGTGTTTCTGCTCTATGTTTGTATCATGCCCTGTGAGTGTGATTCCCAGATGCTGCAGTGAAGGGATGGTAATGGATTTAAGTGGATCCCCACACACTTTTTTTTTATTTAACTTTTAAATTTTATATTAAGAACTCCTGTGCTAAAATCTTTGCAGTTCTTGCTCATAATCCACGGGACTGAAATTTTCAGTTCTGTATTCTTCTGCACTAGCGCTGTGCATTTGACTTGCTGTTGGCTTTTGGTGTTGGTGCAACCACTGTCAGCACATCCCACCTGAGTGCTTCCCTGTTTCTCTTTAAGATGAAGTGTAGTAAAAGACCACTTCAAAAAAGTGGTGCTTGTGTATTTCTGCTGTCTCTAGCTTCAGATGCCTGCTTTCTCTGCAACACCACAAAATTGAAAGTATGGATGTCCATTTCTCCACATCCTTCCAAATCTGCTAGTACTGCAGCAGCTTTTGAACCAAGCTTCTGCTGTGACCCTAGCCAAAGAGAATGAAATCATCAGCATACTGATTTTGTTAAGTTTTGCTTTGATTTTAAAGCTCTGAGTTTAAAGTACTTCTTCATATCTTTTTCTATCTGTATTTCCCTATCCCATGTTCTCCCATGTCTTCTCCCTCTTTTCCCTTGCTTTGCCTTCATTAACAGGAGCTGGGAAGGAAAATCTGTGTTCCGTGATGTTCAGTGATTTCTTATGCTTTGGACTGAAGATTGCTGTTGTGCTTAGGTGGGTTGCTGGTTTTCATGGTCTGAGACATTAACAAAATGAAAAGAGCTCTTGAAACTCTTGCTAATAAGTTTTTAATAATTGTCATCTTCACTTTCACACATGGAATATTTTTCTGTTCCTTCAGAACTGTTTTGGAGGCTCCTCACTGACAGCAGCAGTGGGTTCAAGGACCCCCTGGGTTACTTTGCACTGCTTCTGAGCAGAGCAGCAGCAGACTGGCTTCAGGTAGGGGAGTATTTGCAGTGGGCAAAGTAAGGCTATGGGAATCAAATGTCTGGATTTGTTCTGCATGGCCCTTCCAAAGGAACAGCTCTCTAGGCAAAGAGCAAAGCTCTTCATCAGTGCTGGGACACAGAGCTCAGTGAGAGGTGGGTATCCTTTAGATATGTGTGCCTCTGGGTGTGCTATAGTAGAGGGAGGCACTGGCAAAATTGGCTTGGGTTTCTGTTCCATTCTGACCTTCCTGCAGTCCATTTGTAAGTCTCATTCTCCTAGGACTTCTCCTCATGTGAACCCTTAACAAGGTTTTGTAAGGCTGATTATTTGTGGTGATATTGCAGGGCACCAAAGCAACCACCACCCTTTTGATTTTAGAAGAAAAGAGTAGAAATATTAGCTGGACATGCCTGCTTCTTATCAAACTGTCTGAGGCATAATTTACCCTTTGCTTGCTCCTTGCTTTGTCTTCCCAGGAGGACGTGACTGGGCAAAACATTTCACATATGTCGATGGGGATAACATACTCTAGAGCTCTTAATGTAGTTTGTGTAGCACTTATCTGCTTTTTGGCTAGTGAACTTTGGTATTTCTGCAGCCTTACAAAAGGGGTGAATTAATGTATTGTATAATTGCAGTCTGTAAAGTGTATTTCAGCTAGTTTGCCAGAGGGTGATATAAGGTATGTTCAAATTGACAATCTCTAATTTCAAAGACCTGCCACAATCTTATGCTTTGCACTTAATTTATTTATCTTTTGTATATGCTAGTGCTGAGTGCTCTCTTTTCGTTCATTTACTTGTGGCAAGAGTCACTCCAGATGCAGTTTCACCATCTTCAATTTAGGATTATCTGTCGTTATCTGTCATTAGTTTATCGGTCACTGTTCAAAGCTGGATGCACCCATGATCCGCACTTGAACTTGTGATGGAAAAGTGAGTTTTCAGATAGATAGCAGAGTTGAACCTAAGTTTAAGAGAGGGAGGAGGAGGTGGTAGGGTGAGTGCAGTGTGAGGCTGCCTGCTTTATTGGCAGTTTGTTAATAAAGTGGTCAATGCTAGCCATAAAACAAGTCACCCAGCAATATGGTATTTGAAACTGCAGCAAATGCAGAGGGAATTTGGCTCTGGTAGCTGCAGGAGCTTGAGGTTTGTGGTATGCTCCAGGCTTCTGAATACTTTTTTTTACTAGGTTAGAAAGCAAAGCAATGCTTTCTCACTTTCTTTAGGCTCTGCTTAAATTCCTTGAATTTTTGTAGCTTGGACAAGGTGATAGTTCTAGCTCGCATGTAAAAAGAATAAACTGTCTGCCAAGTCTCCATAGGTAGGAATGCAGCTTAAAATCACCTCTAGCCATGCAAAGTATCTAAGGTTAAGTGAAGGGGTTTGGAGTGGGGGAATGGAAATCTGCCTGACACGAGTAAGAAAAGTTGGAAGAAATCAGACTATGCTTATGACTTGATAGAGTAAAGGGGCTGTGCTAACAAGAGCTGCCTGAGAAATACGTGACCCTATCTGCTCCTTCCCTCCCTTGCAAGGCACAGTCTCTGCATTACTCTAGTGTTACCACTTGCATACATGAGCTGTAAGCCAGATGAAAAATTGAATCAGTGTGTAATTTAGTGTACCAAAACAATAGAGGGAGAAGAGTTAAACCAAGATCATCCCCAAAGTGAGGGAGCAGCAAGAGAATGGGAGAGCTGGAAGGAGTTGAGGGGGAAAAAAAGCCCTTCAACTGTTTTTGCTGTGGAAACAAATATCAGTGGATCTGTATTTTGGACATCGCGTTGCCTGTTTCTCCAGGCACTGGCCCTGGATTTGGATTTGGCACCTGTCTCATTTTCAAGTCCAATGCAGTCTCTTGCCTTCTGGGAATGACTGCTGGTCAAAAAACTGCTGTGCAGCAGCTGCTGAGCTGGGAAAGAAACTGCTTCTGTTGCCTATGCAGGGACATTCCCTACCTCATCTTAGGCCCTGCAGATGTGTCCAGAGCTCAGAGCAGTTCACTAACTCAGTTGCTGAAGCCTGCTCAGCAAGTGCAGTCTTTAGCCCTCCAAGTCTGGAAGATCAAATCTGGAAGACTTTGCCATGCTGCCTTGCAGAATACAGGGCTTCTTTCACAAACAGGTACCAGTAGTCTCTGCTACCCATCTTTAAAGTGGGTAAGGCTACCCATCTTTCAAGTTGGGAGTTTGTGGGGCAAAGAGCTGTGCTGGGGTTTGGCTTCTCATGCCTGGGAGCTCGTGCTTCTTTGTTGGGATAATGCAGCAGGGCTGGGTGCCACTGTAGTGAGCTTAGTGGGAATTTATTATCAGCAGGGCAATGCTCCGATGCAACTTCTTCAGTGACTGGTGTCTGGCTCTTTATTCTCCAGCAAATACATAGTACTCTGATCTGCTTTTGCTGCTTGTATGCTGTTTATGTGGGCCTGTATTGCTCATTCAACTGTTGCTTGAAGTGTAGTTCAAAGCCTGCAGGGTGGACATGCCTGGGCTCTGTGCTGTCTTCTTGGGTAGAGCTCAGCCTACAGCTACCCCAAATACAGGGAAACCACACACAGAGCTGGAAACAGATTCTAAATTATCAGGGTTGGGTTCTTAAGCATCAGGCAGTCAGGGGAAAAAAGTGCAAGAGGGCTCGCTGTTTTGGCAGCTGAGAAAGGAAGAAATAAATTCTAATTCGCTTAACAATACCTTACCTGTGTGGCGAAATGGACTGGTTGGCTCATGGCATGGGTGATAGTCTAATGTGGAAATGACTAACTTCCTTTGGCAGTTGTCACTACAGTGCATAGGATGTAGTTGATAGGCCCAGGAGGTCCTGGGCCACTAATAAGCATTGCTAGCTTTGCAAAATACCAAATTGAACTTGAAGCTGCAAAAACTTCACTTTCTGAGTTGTACTGCCCAATTTGTGCAGGAAGAAAATGTTTCCCTTGCAAGTACAATGCTCTGTGGCCATCTGACTGCATGAGAGGAAGGAAGAGTTAGATCCTATGTGCTTTAGTAATAGGATATGTGATCCCGTGAGAGGGAAGAAGTATCTTGTGGGAGAGGAGGGCTGAAATTCATTATTTACCTGGCTTCCAGCCTGTTGGCTCAGGTCACTTTCTCTTCCTAAGCTGCAGTGGGTGCTGGTGTAGGGTTGTGTAGTCATAATTGTACCAGAGGTGTGGTAGCAGTTGGAGTGGGAGTGCAATGTACTCTGCACTACACTGGATGCTTGTACAGTAGCCACAGTACCCCTGGGCAATGGCAAGTACCTACTGTAGTGTCTAACAATCATACAATTGCTTGCCGAGGAAAGTGTTTGGACAACTTGCTCTTGCTCTTCAGGCCCACCCGCTGGTTATTCACCACTTTGGAAGTGGGACTATTTCCTCCTGGCCCACAGGCAAAATCAGCTCTGGCCTTCCACTGCAGGATGTTAATTACTCATACACTTTTCCCTGTGAAGTTGCACGTAGACCACTGTTGTTGTTGCACATGGCTGTGGCTGGTGCCCAGCCTTATGCTTGGGTCAGAGCGGAGTAGATCACAGAATAAAGCAGCCTTCCAGAGGACTGGCCACGGTGGAAACTGCATTCATCCTACAGCCTTTCATTGTCTGGACGTGATTTTCCAGCGGAGACTGCAGCAAGCACCAAACTAAGGACAAAAAGGCCAGCCAGTCTGTGGAGACACTGTTCTGCTGTTGCTGCTGCAACTTGGCACTGATGTGCAGCTGCCAGCAGGAAGAGGGTTAAGCACATGCATCACGTGGCCCTGTCTGTTTACTGCCTACTTCTCATAATCAGGACTGGCATCCAAATCCGGAAGAAGATTAGCATTTAACCAGAGGCCCTGCAACAATGTATTTCATGCTGGTATTCCTGTGGAGCTCTGTAGTCCGCTGTCAGCTCTCTGGCTGAGACCTGCTTATCCTCGTAGCTCTCAGGGAGAGCTATGAGGAAAGCAGAAAATGGACAGTTTCAGGAGCAAAGACTGGGTTGGACTGAACTGTGTTTATTGTTGGTGTAGGCTTCAAGAGAGTGGATTTTTGCCTAAAGTGAATTTATTCCATAATAACTTGATAACTAATGAAGAATGTTCTGTCTGGACCATGGTCTAAGGTTGCTGTGTGAAGCTATCTAAGCTTGACCAGTCTGAGAAATAAGACAGTGCTCCTTGAGTTTAAGGATTTCGATGGGTGTCACTAAGCAATTTCCCCAGTACTGAATACAAGCAGTTGTGGTAGTGGAAAACCAAGTATAAAATTGAAATTAATTTTATTTTTTTAGGTGTGGTTTTGGACAAGAAGGAAGGTGTAATTTTGTGGTATGATCTGTAGCTTACCCTTGCTATCAGCATGGGCATAACTAGAAAATTTCTGTGGGGCCCAAGGCAGGGTGTGATTTACCTCTCTTCTGCTTCTCCTGCACAACAAAGTTGTCCTTGTTTGTTTTTTTTTTTTTAAATTCATCTCTTCCCAGACACATACATAGCATAAGGCTTCTCCCTCCTTCAGTGTAGTATCAATTTAGTTGCCTTGTCCTCTTTAGAGCTTCAACACATGGCAACCACCTGCACTACTGCTAATTTCCTAAGCTTTTTCTGAAGAACCCTGTCATCTCTCAGGAGTTGCAAAAGTCTGTTTCTCTCCATGCTTCCAAAGGTTTTTTTCCATTCCATTACCTTCTTTCTGTCTTGCCTGAAAAATCTGATTCTCATCCATGGATGAAGTTTATATGATTTAAACATCAAAGAGGAGGAATTGAGAGCTGTAGACTTACCTTTCCCTCACTGCAACCTCCCTGATGAAAGCTAGTGGAAGAAGGACTTTGCTTGACCATTTTGTTAGGTTTTGAGTTCTCTCTGTTTAGGAAGCTTTTAGGGTAAAGGGGAGTAGAAGAGGTTTCCTGGTCTAAGTGTAAACTTGAAATAAACCTGCATGTATGTCTGTTAATAATGTGAAAAGGATTGTCCTTTATTTTTTGTTTGGAAAGGAGATGGGTTCCTTCTTCCTGTTCTATTGAGTGGTAGCTGTGACTGCTAACCGATGATTCTGTTTCTGAGCCATAAATATGAAAAATATATAGCAGTTTGACTCTGTCTTGAATTGACTTTTCTGTTTTGATCTTACATTGAACTTGATTATTGTAAGAGAAACGTGAAGCTTCTTGAGCTTCTAGAAGGAATCCTGAATTACTCTAATTGGAGGAATCATGGTGGATGTCTTAGGGTGCTAGCAAGATATTTGTTTTCAATAGATATTGACACACCTCATATAGATAGTGCTGCAATGATGTTTTCAGGTCTTCTGTAACAATTAGCAATAAATACTTTTTGACTGTTTGTACCAGGAGTAATTCAGCCTTCCATGAGGTAACTAACACTGCTATATCTTTATCTCACTTGGATGATTTCCTGGTTGAGAAAATGGATGACAAATGCAATGACGTTTTAATAGGATATGTGAT
>VZTY01020198.1:17946-29037 GCA_013400935.1 Turnix velox
TAAAAATAAAATAAAAATAAATGTGTCAATGAGCACAGCAGCCTGAAATAGGATGAAAAATCACAGCAGACTAGATTAGGCTGCAATTTAAAGAGTGTTTTGAGTACTCTGGTGCACATCTGTTACCAAGAGCTGGGAGGCATCATACAGCCTTAATCCTATTGACCCTTTTAAGAGGCTGTTGAACTGTCTAGACCTCCTAGAAGTGTGATGTCAAATGAACTAAAGTCTTTCACCCAGGAAAGAACAAAACAAAAGCCAATTAATTTCTTCCCTTTGATGTCCAGCTCCAAAGTGTATTATTAAAATGTATCCTTCAAAAAAGATACCATGACAAAGACTGATACTGTGATGCAGTATATGAAAAAACAGTGAGAACTTACAGGTGTTTCATAGATGCTGAGGGTATCTGAAGTCATTCGAGCAAAGAATTTGCCATCATGGCTCCATCTAAGCAAAGAAAAAGAGGAATGAGATATGAACTGCACTTTTTTAGAGGCAACCTGGGACTGCTTGCTCCCTCTACTCAAATCCTGTGTCTCAACCTACTTAAAAATAGGCCAATGAGCTGAGTTTTCACAGTGGAATCCTCGTTTCTTCTGCCCAGTCAGAATATCCCAGATGATAATAGCCTGAGGGTCATCCTGGGTGTCCATCAAAGGGCTGAAGGTCACTAAATACCTACAAAAGAAATAAACTATTTCACACAACTGCTTCCAGATGTTACCTGAAAACAAGCAAACAAGATGCATCCCAGTCCTGAAATAATTTAAAATTTCTCTACAGAGCTCTTGAATGTTAAAAGAAATTAATTTTAGTCCTACAGGTTTAGAAGATGCTACTCAACTCAAGTTGAACTTTTTAGAGGACTAGAAATATCCATAACTACAGACATCCCAATGAAAGACGGAAAAATAGTCTGGGATAATAATGCCTTGGGAAGATGAAATTATTCCAAATTATGCAAAGTAGCTTTCCTGAAGTTGTAGAAAAGCCAAGCAGAGTTTCACTCACTTCAAGAAGGATTTCTGCACGAAAAGCAGCATTTCCAAAGGTAAAATGAATACCCCAGTTATAAGATTTGAAAGCACATGAGCTGTGCTTCATGCTCTCATCCCTTCACACCAAGCATTGCCACACTCTGTACCTTTCACAGGGCGAGAAGTCGATGAGCTGCACCCCCTGGTGACTAAACCTTTGGATCTGCTTGAACTTCTCTCCACCCCACAGAGCGATCCCTCTCTGGTGGAACGTGGCCAGGTAGGTACCCTTCGGGGACCAGCGAACATAGGTTTCTGTCCACCTCTGCATTTAACAAAAAAAGCATACACAAGTGTTTAATTTCATTCTAATTTTCCTAAAAGGGAAGAAATGGATGTGTGGCAGCATCACATTTTACAAATCCATTTCCTGAGTGAAGATCTCAGAATTAGTGATGCCTTGGGACTGGTTGTGGAGTTTGATTTCAGATATATAATATACTTATTAAGTTGTAAATCATCAATGGAGACACTTGGATGAGCAGTTCATAATCATCTAGGTTTGAAGGGACCATTCAGATCAAGTCCAACCATCAACCTAACTCTGACAAGCCTTGTACCTGGACAAGACTTGAATTCTTGATTCTCAGGTTAAGGGCAACTTTTCAACTTAATGATCACCAAAACCCCTTTCCAGGTAGGGTGACAATCTTTGTATAGTCACAGCTAAACCCACCTTGGGTTGGGTTTCCTTTTTGTCTTTCAGTCCCAGAGAGAACATACTCTTCTCAGAAGAAAGGGCAAGTATTTGAAATTTGCCCCTTTCTCTGGAGGTGTTTAAGGCCAGGCTGGATGAAGCACTGAGCAGCCTGATCTTGTGGGAGGTGGAATTCGATGATCTTTAAGGTCCCTTCCAACCCAAACTATTCTATGATTAATTAACAATACAGCCATCAGCAATACAGACCAGGGGTCACCTCATTCATGTCTATAAATATGGAAAGGGTGAGTGTCAGGAGGATGGAGTCTAAGTGACCTCCAATGACAGGACAAGGGGCAATGGGTGCAGCTGGAACACAGGAGGTTCCACAGAAATAGGAGAAGAAACTTTGTCAGGGTGAGGGTGAGAGAAGAGTGTCCCAGGCTGCTCAGAGAGGGTGTGGGGTCTCCTTTGGAGACATTCAAACCCCACCTGAACTTGTTCCTGTGTGACCTGATCTGGGTGTTTCTGCTCCATTAGGAGAATGGGACTCTATTATCTTTTGAGGTCCCTTCTAATCCTGACACTGTGATTCTGTGGAATGAGCAAAATCACTCAACATCCCACAGCCAACTTCTTCCCGCTGTAATACACACTGGTTATTACAGAATAGAACCATAGAATGGTTTGGGTTGGCTTCTGTGTACCAAGAGTTGTCAGCAAGCCTAAGTGCCTGCAGCAGGCAGGAATGCTAACTCTCCCTTTCATGTGCTGTTACCAAACCAGCTCTTCTTCTTCTGCACCCCTGCAGTCAGCAAGAAGTGATGAGAAGCAGCAAATTAAAGCACATACTCAGCTCTAATGAATAGTGCTGCTCTTCAAACTCTGACTTTGCATTTTCAGGCCTTTCTGAGTCACGTGCCATATACAGATGAAGGAAGCTAACAGGCATTATGGACCAAAAGAATAAAAATCAGTTTGCTCCACTTCCATTGCACAGATGTGCACATCCACATCTGTGGAAAAGCATCAGCTGCCTTTACCTTTTTCCATTAAAGGAAGACTTAAACTGAATTATGCAGGCACTATTAAACTATAAATGTTGTTTAGCACACTTTAGGTTGCTGTGTGTGACTTACAAAAGCAAATGAATATGCTAATTTCCACATTGGTAGCTGATTTGTATCTAGCACTAAAATTGGAGATGATGGTCAAAAAGAACTAAGGACAGAAGGAATTACAGAGGTATTTTGGGGATTTTTCTCTGGGTAACCCAGTGGCTTCTTCATAAGCGCATCTAGGAAGGCATCTATTCTTGCCTGGAAAATCATCAGGGAAAAATAAAAAGTACCATTCTCTTTGGCACCTTTTTTCAATGGCTAATTAGCCTTCCTGTGGGAATGGAGATGGAGGAGGAAGGGAAAAGCTGGTAGAAAGAAACATTCCCATAACAGGGCTCCCTTCTGCATTTTCCCCTTTTCATACAGACACATTCTTGTCTTACATTGCAACTAAGCAGTTGTATCTACAGGATGCAATTTCCCCACTTCTCTTCAGAAGAAAAAATATTTCAGTGATGGGGTAAAAAAAAAATCCTTTTACAAGTTTTAAAACCTGAAATGTCATAAAGCAAATGAGACTGGTGAGGCAAATCTTTCATGACACTCACTGCTCTGTCCTCAATTTGAACAGGTTCCTTGATATCATTCCAAAAAATGGAGGTGCGGTCTCCAGACTCAAAGATAACACTGTACTGATCCCTGCAGTCAGGATCTTCCAACCAGTATCGTAGATTTCCCTGAAAAGATAAAAAACAGAAGCAAAAAAACATTGTTACTACCTGGAGACTAAGAAGCAAGAATTCAAGCTGTTTGATAATGTTTAAAATTTCTTACCTAAAATAACTTGAGGTTTTCTTGATTTTTTTTTAAACTATTCCCTTTTTTTTACACATTCGGTGGTGACAAACAAAGAAGCTTGCCCCAAACATTAAAAAAAGATGCTTACAGATTTCTATTTTTTAATGATTTGTGCAGAATCATTGCTTACTTTTAAGTTTTACCATATGTGAAAACACTAAGCACAACTACTAAGCTGCTCCTATCACTTCATGACAGTGCAAATAAAGAACAGGAGCACGTGAATCCCAACTGCTACTTATAACACCATCATTAACACATCATTTCTATTTTCATACAAACTCTGGCAATGAAGCAACCTGAACAAGCTAAATATTCTTCACCACTCTTCCAAAATGTCCTTACCAAGTCCTTAAAGGGCTGTTTCTCAGGGATTTCCCACTCATCACTGATTGTCATGTACCTGAAAGAGCAATGGGATTGGTTTACACCAGGCACGTTTTTCATCCTCACCTATTTTATTGTTAGAGTTTCAAACCAGAGCTGTTGCTCTTGATTAGAATCTCAAGATTTGTAGATTTACAAGACAGCTGCACTCACTTATCAAAGTCTGTGAAGAGGTTGACCCGAAAAGTGTGCTGTTTGTCCAGTTTGTACCCATCTGCATTCTTCACAGCATCCACTGCGTGTGATGGAGACATGTACTCCAGAAAGATGTACCTTCAGAGAAGGAAGACAAGGGTAGGAGATCATCAACGACAACATAACAGGCTCATAATAATAAAATTAAATAAAACTTCAAAGAAACAACAGGGATGAACTAAAAACTCTGCAAAACAACTTCTTGTCTTCACTCAGAGCTAATTAGAATAAAAAGAAATTAATTTTCACTTTGGCTACAGGCACCTACACGCTTTCCAGCTGCATGGGCTTGACCTGAATTAAGCTGAATTCCATCTGTAAGTGGGTGAGACTAAGTGATGAACACAAGTTCAATGCAAAACACAACAGCTACCAGAATAAGTAAAAAGCAGCTCCAGAGCCCTCAATGTAAGAAGGACATTGAGGTGTTAGAGCAGGTCCAGGGGAAGGCCACCAAGATGATGAGAGGGCTGGAGCACCTACTTTCCGAGGACAGGCTGGAGGAGATGGGGTTGTTCAGCCTGGAGAAGAGAAGGCTCAGAGGGGAACTCAGAGTAGATTCTCAATACCCCTTTCAGGGGGCTATAGAAAGGCTGGGGTAGGACTTCTTAATAGGGTCCAGGATGGCAGGACTAAGAGGAATGGATGCAAAGTGGAACAGACTGGATTTAGCTTGGATCTAAGAAGTAAATTCTTTGCTGTGAGGGTGGTGAGACACTGGAAGAGGTTGCCCAGAGAGGCTGTGGATGCCCCCTCAATCCCTGGAGGCGTTTAAGGCCAGGCTGGATGAGGCACTGAGCAACCTGGTGTAGTGGGAGGTGTCCCTGCCCATGGCAAGGGGGTTGGAACTGGGTGATCTTTAAGGTCCCTTCCAACCAAAACCATTCTATGATTCTATAATCAGGTTAAGAATAAGCAGGGAACTCTTTCTAGCTGAATAACACACTGCCTCACACTGACCATGCACCCCCCCCAACTCCAGAAAAGTCACCATGAAAACTGCCCATGAAGTACTGCCACAAATAACCAAGGGTCAGTCAAAGCAGTGTTTCAATCCTATTTCCAGTAGAACTTACCACAACCCCAGGAGTGTTTGGAACTCGATGATCTTTAAGGTCCCTTCCAACCCAACCCATTCTATGACTCCATGACTTACCCTTTTGTCTTCCCATCTGCCTCCGGGTAGAATTCATTGATGATTTTCCCAAACTTGGAAAATATTTTGTGGATGACATTCTTGAGTTTCTCAAGTCGGTCTGGTCCAACCTGGGGAACGTTATCCACCACGATCACCGAGTCAATCCCATCAGCTTCCTGAGGCTGGTCTTTCAGCACATCACCAAGCAGTTCTGCAAAGAAAAAGCAAACAAGAAACTAGGGCACCAGTCCACATCTTGGAGGAAAGAGACAAAGATGAACAGTGATCAGAAGAGGGGAAAAAACCACTCAAGAGTTGTTTAAGGAACTTGGTGGTGAATGAGCACACTTTCAGAGAAATGACTGAGGTGCAAACACAGTGTCCCAACAATATTTCCTCACCAAGAGGCACATTTACAGTTTCTGGGCAAATTTTCAGCAATTCTCTCTTAAAATATTTCTTAAAGGAAGCTTTACATAGGGGACAGGAACATGTACATTATTAGTTTGTTTAAGGAGTTGGAACTGGCTCATTAAGTCCTCAAAACTGCCAACAGGGTAGTCAACTACAAGATTTACTGCTCAAGCTCTGACTAGTGGCTGTGCTCAAATTGTAACCAGATGACTTTGATAAAAAGAAATGTTAACATGTAAACGTGGGAGGGAGGTACAAGAGTTTTAGCATAATTCAGAACTATCTGGAAGCTCTGCACGCCTCAGCGTCATTCTAATTATGTTTGAGAACTCACCCTCTGTCTAAACCTTCAATTAAACACAAAAATTAAGGCCTAAGACAAGAAACTTAAAGCTGTATTTAAGCATGCAGCAAGTGAAGACAGGAACACAACTTTTCACTCTGGATATTCTTCAAATATACTAATCCCCTTTCATAGAATCATAACAAAATTTGGGTTGGAAGGGACCTTAAAGATCATCTAGTTCCAACCCCCTGTCATGGGCAGGGACACCTCCCACTACACCAGGTTGCTCAGTGCCTCATCCAGCCTGGCCTTAAACACCTCCAGGGACTGAGAGGGCATCCACAGCCTCTCTGGGCAACCTCTTCCAGTGTCTCACCACCCTCACACCAAACTTCTTTCTTAGATCCAGCCTAAATTTCCCCTCTTTCCAATTTGTATCCATTCCTCCTAGTTCCTCCATCTTGGACCCTATTAAAAAGTCCTACCCCAGCCTTTCTGTAGCCCCCTGAAGGGGGTACTGAGAAGCTACTCTGACGTCCGCCCCCCGAGTCTTCTCCAGGCTCAACAACCCCAACTCCTTCAGCCTGTCCTCAGAAGGGAGGTGCTCCAGCCCTCTCAGCATCTTCATGGCCCTCCTCTGGACCCTCTCCACCAGCTCAACGTCCTTCCTCTGTTGAGGACTCCAGAACTGGACACAGTAACTCCAGCTGAGGTCTCACCAGAGCACAGTAGAGGGGCAGAATCACCTCCCTTGCCCTGATGGTCACACTTCTCTTAATGCAGCCCAGGACTGGTTTGGCTTCTGGGCTGCAAATGCACACTGCTGGCTCATATTGAGTTTCTCCTCCACCTGATACCCCTAAAATCCTTCTCTTAATCTTTCCTACATCATCTTACATACTTCAAGAGTCCTTTTAGGTGAGATGGCTTTTCAGTCCCTGCACTGTCAGCTCCAAAGAGACTGCTTTCAGCTGGGCTGAAGTTTCCTCACAAAGAAGGGAGGACACTCCAAAGGATTAATTGTGCTTTATGTACCACAGCAAGACAACCCTCTGGAGCTTTTAAAACAGATTCTAGTGGCACAAAAAATACTTAATAGGAAGACAGAGGTACCAGCCCCAGTGAGCAAGAGTCACAGGCAACCACTAGTCCAGGATTGAGAACACACACTGTGAATGTCTGCTCTGCCTAAAGTAATCCTAAGGATTGAAAAGACGAATTTAAGTATCTGATATTACAGTAAAATAACATGTAATTTCCTTATTTACCCTATAATCCCCTATCTTACATTTTCCCTGCCTGCAAAATGAAAGCATGTCCCACAAGGACACTTCCACAGAAGCCTACGAGAAAAAAAGTAATTTTTTAGGCACTACTAGTCATTTTTCCATGAGCACTTCTCATAAAAGACTTCACAGTCCTACAGAAAAACTAGGAACTTGTATTTAAGTTTCTGTGCAAAAGTACAATGTAGTTTTGATTTACTACAAGGTAGCAGACTAAAAACAAATACTAACATTGTTCCAGTTCTCTGCCTTAAATTCAAAATTGTGAACAAAGGAATTCTTCAAAGGCCAAGAAGCTGGTTGAGCCAGCTCTCTCTCATTCCACCCACAAGGAAAGTGGGGTGTGGTGGGTACTCAGCTATCTGCAGCTGGCCATGTTTTAAGGACCACTATCATCATCTCAACTAAAGTTTGGTTGCACCCCCTTCTTCTCTTGACCTTGGCTTGTGACACCATTCTGGAAAATGATAAGTTGAGAGATGGTCCAATCCTAAAACTGATCTAGCCCAAAGGTGGTCTGAAGATGCAACATTATCACAAGCTTTGAAATATCCTTGGCTCAGTGATACTGATGGATTTGCCCCTTTCCTAGGGAAAAAGTCAGGATAAGGGTAAAGGAATCATAGGAATTGTTGAGTTGGAAGGGACCTTCAAAGTCATCCAGTCCAACCCCCTGCAGTGACAGGGACATCCTGCACTAGATCAGGCTGCTCAGAGACTCAGCAAGCCTGACCTTGGATGTCTCCAGTGATAGGACCTCCGCCACCTGGGCAACCTGTTCCAGGATCTCACCATCCTCATGGGAAAGAACTCTGATGGCTCATCTAACCCTGAAAGTCTCCAGGAATGGAGCTGCCACCACCACTCCAAGCAACATGGAACAGTGTCTCACAGCCCTCATGGAGAAGAACTTCTCAATATCTCATCTAAACCTCCCCTGTGCTAGTTTGAAACCACTGCCCCTCATGCTACAGCTCCATGCCCTGGCAATAATAAGGAAGCTGAAGGAGTAGCACACACAAGACAAGCCAGACCAGCAAGAGTGACTAAAGCCTGTCAACCAGCTGCTCACAGTGTTATTCATAGAGCTGAGAAATTAACCAAATTAAACTCTAACAATAAAATAGGTGAGGATGGAAAACATGCCCAGTTTCTGAACAGAAAGAAACAAACAAACATCCTATGTGTAGACACAGTGTATCCTACAAACACTTAGCTACACAAAAACCACAGACCAAACTCTCTTTGAGGGACACACAAGTTCAAAAGTTACAAAGACAGCTGAGTACAATACACACTTTCTTACTCTAAAGAGTGTTACAGGACTGGAACACTAAAAACTACTTATCTATCAACTCCATCTCAACTGACTGACAAATAAATTAAGAAATATTATAGAAAAATTCTCCAAGCTCTGACTCATGTAATGCAAGACACTCCAACATGTAGGACAAAAAAATATAAAACCCTCCAACAGTGTATATGCTAGAACATGCAGCGGCAAAATAAGTTCTATTTAGAAACTGAAATATTTCACCTGAAAAGATTTACCTAAGTAATATTAAAGAAAGCATTCTAACTCCTGTATGCCAAAAGTGGGTGCTCCTACCATTATCTATTAACCACTTTAAGGCAGCCAATACCCAATACTTTTAGAAGAGTCTCCATTTGGAGCAGAATAACCTTTCCACAACTATCTTGGCACAAATTACCTGTGCCATATCTTTGTGAGCACCAACTCTTTTCAAGCAGCACATTTAGCTATGAATTTCACTCCAGATGAGTGGAAAAGTGATTAAGTCTCCAGGGATGGGGCCTTCATCACTTCTCTGGGCAACCTGGGCCAGTATCGCACCACCCTCATGAGGATAAAGTTCTTCCCCGTGTTTTATCTAAACCTCCTCCTGCTCTTGTTAATGGTGGATTTGTCTGTGGCAGATTGATGGTTGGATTCGATCTGAAAGACCCCTTCCAGTGGGGTCTTAGAGAGTGGTCTCCACTCTCTAACTCCACAAAAGACAGAAAGACTAAACGTACTTTGTGAACATCTGGTCGACTTTTGCTGTCAAGCCTAACTAATGGAGGCAATGAAAGAGGTTGAGGATGCCCCCTCTATCCCTGGAGGTGTTTAAGGCCAGGCTGGATAAGGCACTGAGCAACCTGGTGTAGTGGGAAGTGTCCCTGTCCATGACAGGAGGGGTGGAACTTGATGATCTTTAAGGACCCTTCCAACCCAAACCACGCCTCGGACTCGCGAAACCATTCTATGATAAAGGGAAAGCCCACACGTTGAAGAATCCACTTTGGGGAGTCCACACATCAGTACCTGAGGTATAACACCGAGTTTAAGATCAGCGGCAAGCACAGGGTGCAGACATCGGCCAGATCAAGGCTCCACAAAGCTGCTGCTGCCACGGAGACGTGTCCTTCCCCTCGGGAGCAGCGGCCGGGGGAAGGAAGCGCCGGCGGCCGGGCCCGCCGTGGCTCTGAGGCCCCGCTTCCCCCGAGACGGCAGCAGCAGGCCCCGCACGGCGGCCTGGGCCCCCCGCAGGGACTCCCCCTCATCCCCCGCGGTCCCTCCCTTCCCCTGGCCCTCACCTTCGTCGCTGATGTCGTCCACGAAGTCCTCGGGGTCGCTGAAAGAAATCTCATCCTCGGGCTCGGCCGGGACGGCGGGCGCGGCCTCTCCATCCTCCTTGGCCGCGCCGGGCTCGGCTTCGGGCTCGGCCTCCGCCGGAGGCTGGGTCTGGGCCTCCTGGGCCGGCGGCTCGGCCTCGGGCTCCGCCTTCTCGGGGCTTTGGCGGCCGGACAGCGGCTGAGGGGAGGGCGGCTGAGGCGACGGCGGCTTCTGCTCGATCTCAGCGGTTTCCTCAGCGGCGGGCGGCGGTTTGGGAGGGCCCGGCGGCGCCTCGGACTCGCCGCCCTCTTCCTCCTCCTTCTCCCCCTGTGGCGGCGGCTCGGCGGGCGGCGGCAAGGGGGAACCGTCCCGTTGTTGCGGGTCCTTGGCCGGCGGGGCGGCGGGCGGGCTGTGCTCGGTGTCCTGCATGGGGCCGGGACCGAGCGCGGCGGGGAAAGGACCGGGGGAGGGGCCGGGAGGCGCCTACGGACGGGCCATGTGCACCAGGCCCGGCGGCCCTTGCGCCGCGGCTCCTACCGACAGCCACCGACCAAAGGGGGTGTACAATCCAAACCAGGCCCCGTTTCAGCTTCTCAACTCCGCCGTCCCACCACCTCGCTCCAGATCTATTCAAAGCCTTTTTTGCTGGCCGTTGTGTGTCAAAGATAGCATCTGATTCTGCTCCTTCTCGCTCTGCAACACCCGTGGCCCTCCCCTCTCCTCCCCCTATTTTGGGTCTCACTGTTTGGTTTAGCCCAAGATGGCGCCGCCCTCCCGTGCGCTGAGGTGGGGTTGGGCCGAACCATTTTTCGGAGAGCGGAAAACCCGAGGTGCTGGGAAAATTTAACTTCGGAGAGAGAGTCCTCTTTGCATTCCGAGCACCTCGGACTGTTTGTTCACCTTCTCAAAGGTGACAGCGAAGCTCCCTATCGCCAAGCCATCAAGTCCCCCCTACGCTCCCTCCATCTTGCGCTCTCCCGCAAGCCGGCGATACGCGCGTGGGCGCTACCAAGATGGCGCGGAAGGGGAGGCGAGCGGCAAGCAGCGGGCGGGCACCCCCCCGCTAAGCCCCCGTTTTCCCCCCCTTTCTCGCCGCCTTGGTACGGCCCGAGGGGGGCCGCCCCATCAGCCCCGCCGCGACGAGATGGCGGGCTGGGGTGGCAAGGGGC
>VZTY01020209.1:353-14780 GCA_013400935.1 Turnix velox
ATGGAAATATAAATATATATATATTTAGATAAATAGAAATTTATATTTATAAAAATATATTTGTATGGTTATATTTATGTTTATATTTATATAATTTAAATAAATATATATTTATATAAATATGCACAATCTATCTAACATAAATATATATAATCTATCCCAAAGGAATAGATTAGTGACTATACCACAATTTTATATATATAAAGTGAAAAAATTACCAGAAAAAAATGAAAAGAACCCATGGGTGCATTCATAGTGCTGAGGAATTGCACCAGCTCCTTACAGGACTTTCATGAGAAATAACCCAGAAACAATCAAAGTACCATCTTTTCAGGTCCAGGTATATGTCGAGATGCTTTAACTCAGCACATATTCACAGAATCACAAAATGGGGACTTTAAAGGCCATCTACTCCAACCCCACTGCAGTGACCAAGGACATCCTGCACTAGATTATGTTGCTCAGAGACTCATCAAGCCTGGCCTTGAAAGTCTCCAGGGATGGAGACTTCACCACCTCTCTGGGCAACGTTTTTCAGTGCCTCACCATCATGGTGAAGAACTTTGTCTTAATGTCTAATCTAAGCCTCCTCTACTTTAAAACCTGCACCTCTTGCTCATGAAAACCTCCAATTTGAAGTGTCACCTCAAATCTCAGATTCCCTTCACAACTTGTTCTCAGCACAACCTCAGTTCACAGCCTGACATAAGTCCTATTTGATGTGGTTTCCAGTTTTAGTGCAGGTCTCTCATTTGCAGGCTTTTCCAAAGGAAGAGATTCTGGGCTACACCACAAACACCCACTTGCATCTCCTGTAACATCTTGTCCTTAAAAATTAAGAATACAGCACTTTCCTAGATAGAAACTGTCATTTGCACTGGGAGAAACCAGACATATTTATGGTCACTGCCTTTCAAACTGTCAAGCTGACCTCCTTATCTTCTAAGACCAAGGTAGACACTGCCTAAACATTAATGGGTGACAGATTGAGCATTGTTTTCAAAAAAGACAGGCAAAGGACAATAATATTATTGCTCATAGATTTTTAGAAGGAAGTTTGATGATCTACCCCAAGTTTCCTCCATCTCTTTGGAGAACTGACCCCATAACAGTCTTTCTCCAAGTCACCCACACACCCACCACCCCATCCTATCCTTTCTCCATGCAGAAGAGACATTTAAGACTAGATGAGGATGCAAATCCCATCAATTCTGTTTCTTTCAGACCAAAAAAATACCTTTCACATGCACCAAAATACAAAATGGAGCCCAGACAGGTTGAATTTCACAAAGAAAAATATGTGCTTTGCATTTCATATCTAAGAACATCTAATTTACTTTAAAAATAGCCAGACATTAACAAGGCACCAAGGCACCCTTTTTAGATTTTTTTTTTAACAGCTCAGTGCTAAACCAGCTCTTTTAATGAAAAACAATAGGAAATCACTTAGTTGCTATTAATCTCATGCACTGAGGCAATTATTTCCCAACTGAGACTTTTGTTTAAAAAAATAATCATACAGATTATTTTGGAAAAATGACAAGCTTCTTTCTTGGCCTTCTTTTCTCCTGTTGTGTTTTAATTTGCATAAACATGACATTAAAAACTGGAAAAAAATAAGAAAAACGTTTTAAAAAACAATTACTCCATCAGTAAAACCTGACAGTGCAGAATTCAATGGGACCACAGAGATCATCTTGGAAATAAAAGATAATTTTTTTCCCTTTTGACATTAAAACACCTCTTAACAGAGCAGCAGTTCAGATTTATGTTTTAGAATCCCTTTATTATTGAACATCTGTAAATATAATTATTCTTACATTCACTGGGGCAGATAGTGAAGGAGTAAAAATCTCACACCGTGCACCTTGTTGGGGGTTTTAAATGTAAGGGGGGGGGAAGGGAAGAAGGGTTATGCAAGATCTTGGCATGTTGAGAGGGAAAAAAAGTAGACACCTTCCTATTATCATGCTGTGCTTGTCTCTGTGAGCTTTTGTTCCATTAAAAACTTGTTAATTGCTGCCTTAGTAACAAAGGAACGACATGCTGTGGTGGGACTATTAGAAGTCTACATGGCTTGCTCACCCTTAGAAAGGCAGAGGGGTTTAACTGGCTTTCGTATTCTTAGAAGATGTAATGAAGTGGGGGTAAGGAATTGGTGTCAGCATCTCCTAACGAAGATTCTTTCCAAAATGGAGGAAAAAAACCCCGAACCCAAGCTAATCAAAAGCCACAGCGTGCTGGTCTGCAGAAAAAAAAATGAACTGGATGTAGAAATTGTGAAGATGTTTTTAAAGGCCACCATCATTTCATCTTTCTAATGAGGATATGGTGTGTGTCTTCAGTTCACCAGAGAGCAGGTTTGCAGTATAATAGTAAATTATAAGCAAAATAGTAAATTATAAGCCAGTTTACTCAGAATCCTTGCTAATAAATAATTCCCCTACTACAGCAATGCTTCTCTGGCACAGAAGTACCTAATGGATTACACTCCTGCTAGTTCTCCACAACTGCTATTTGGTTTTCCCTTTGATTTTCTTAAGAAACAGCATGCAACATGTTCAAAAGCTTCAGATCTAAAAAAAAATTAATTTTATGGCATAGTTTCATGAAAAGAAATCGAATGGGTGGCCAATTTGTGTGGGATCGGAACTCTCCAGTGCTTTGCTCATGAGTATTTAGCTCAACCACTCATTATTAACTCTGAATTCTAGGTACTGAGACTTAGTCTAGGTACTGAACTCAGTTTTTGCAGAGCTCTGTTTCCAAAATGGCAGTGAAAAAAGTTTTTAGGCATCTATGTCTTCTGGGAAGCTGCCAATCTGCTGGTGGCACTGCCAGGTTAGGATAATTTATCCCTTATTCAACTGTCTTTATTGGAGTAGAAACGTTTTGGGGAAAATAGAATAGGATCATGACTGAGGGTAGGTATGTTGGTTGTAATTCTCAAATCTAGCAAGTCAGCAATGACCTGAAATTAAAATAACTCAACCACTGCAATTGCTGCATGAGCTTGAGGCTCTCAGATCTTTTTAGCCTGTTTCTGAATTGCATTTTGGCATCCAGAGTTGAATGAAGAATCACAGAAAGACAGAATATCAGGGATTGGAAGGGACCTCAAGAGATCATCTAGTCCAATCCCCCTGCCAGAGCAGGAAACACTGGTTTTGTCTTGTAAATACACTCTCATCTTGATTATTGTATTGTTTTATGATATTTTCAAAGAAAAAGGGCCATCAGAACTAGAATGAGATGAGCAGGATAATTTGTTTCACTGTTTTTAAGGGTTTTTTTAAACTATTTTGCTTTATATTTTAAAATAACCAAGAGACTTTCCCACAGAAGACAGATCTCATGGCCTTTTTCCCCATCCTCACACAGTGCAAACAGAGAACTGTCAGATGGACTCAAAATTTACCCTGCTCTTAAACAAACACCCTTTATTTATTGACAAGTGGGCTCTATTCTTGTTTCTGTGTACTCACCAGTGTTTGGCATGAGGTAGACAAGCAGCAAAGGATATAAGGATGACCACAAGGACCATTCTTTTCTTTTCCCACAACACAGACCCTTTGCGCAAAGTAAATGCCAACAGCAACAAGAGTTGTGACCACAATTTGCTTCCAACCCTCCTTTTTCCCCCATCCCAGAGCCCTTGGGGTTAAAAGGCAAGCTGCAACACAGGTAGTTTTTATCTGAAGAGATTCCAGTGGGACCAAAGGGATTTTCCTATAAAAAGGAGACCAGATTTTTAGTAGGAAAAAGGGGCAGTTTGTCAGGCTATGGATTCACCCCACTCACCTCAAGCATCTCATATGTTACTAAGGGGAAGTAACATTTTTCTCTTTGCCTCCTCATATTAAATCAACTCAGAAATGAAGTTGGGAGCATCACAAGGTTCTAGTGGTATATGGGATTAGACTTAGGCTTAGATAACTGAATAAATGAACTGACTTAATTAGATCTCCTGAAACAAATTATTCTACAGCACTCCTTTGCAGCTCTACTATGAGCTCTAGAAATGCATTAATTCCTTGAATAATAGATCTTATATTTTTGCATACCTGCTGCAATTATGGTGAATAATGAGGGTTTAATTAATCAGATCCAGATTTTTTAATGCTGTTTAAGGAAGTAGATACATAAGGGACCTATTTATTTGCCAAATCTTAGAGAAAATAAGAAAAAGAGCACAAGGCAAAGAGAATAAGACATTTCTATGTTAAACTAACCTATATTATCAGGCTTCTTAACAATATCTGTCCTGCAAACATTAGTACCTTGAACATTAACTCTGAAAACTGTCAAATTCTGGTTAAAGTATTAATTTCTGTTACTCTCTAAAGGCAAAATAAAGTTATTAAATATTATACCACCTGGAATACACTCTTGGTTTTAAGCAAATAACTATTCTACTGTAATTTGACTGCTGTATGTGCAAAGATTGTTCTCTTTTTCATATATTCTGTCCTTCCAGGTGTCCTGAGTGAAAGCCACTTATTAACAGGGCAAAGCAGTCATTAAACCTTTCTCTCATATTTTCTAATTTTTTTCTGTTTCCAAACACTTCTGAAGAGAAAGATAAAAATATCTCTCTTATAAAGGCAGTGGCATTGCAGTTGTCATTAATTATAAATCAGTTTCTACTATGACTGAGAGCACCAAGATTGTAGGTGGTCTCATTAACATGAGATTAAAATTTCCTTGAAGTGTAATTATTTCACAAGAGAGTCTTGGGCTGGGTTTATGACAGTGTCTTGCATCTCTGTACTCCCTGCATCAACAAGAGAGATGTTCATTATGGGGAAAGAATGAATGCACACCCCATTCCTTGTAAGTAAAAATCTGAAGGAGAAGGGACTTTAAATTTTACTTATAGATTTTTAACAGGTTCCCTTTCTTCTTTGTTCCTTTTTGCTAACAGAAAGTTGTTGCTGGAGAAGGCTGAGCAAGCAAAGAGAACAACAGACTAGCAGTGCAAGGTCAACCTTGTGCATGCCTGGAATGAGGAATAAAGGGATTTCTTGCAGTTTAAACAAAATTCAATTTTAAAGTTTTAGTGTGAAACTTGAGGATTCAATTTTTTTTTCCCTTCTCCAAGGAATCTTGCTGGAATTGACACGGCAAATAAATTGGGTTTCCCCCTCCCTTCCTCCTTAAAAGGATGCTGAACCATTTTGAAAGCCACTTTCCTTGGAAAAATAAGGTTAAAAGAAATTTTTTATTAAACCTAACAACTGGCAGCAGCATATTCAGGCCACTTTCCTGTGTTTGAATTAACTATTGTACTGAAAAAAACATCCTTTCTGAGCCACACAGAGGGAAGGGGGTAGCAGAAACCCCGCAGCTATGGCACAGCTGCAGGAGTTCAATCTCAACACCTGAACATACAGAAATAGTGAAGTGCAGAATTCTCTCTGGTTCAAGGAGTTAAAATACTGAGTACCTTCAGCCTGGAGTGGATTTTCCAACCTGTATCTTAGGGTTCTTGCATAAGCCAAGAAGACCAACCAAATCCTGGGCTGCATAAAGAGAAGTGTGACCAGCAGGTCAAGAGAGGTGATTTTGCCCCTCTACGGGGCTCTGGTGAGGGCCCACCTGGAGTATTGTATCCAGTTCTGGAGCCCTAAACGTAAGGAGGACATTGAGCTGTTGGAGCAGGTCCAGAGGAGGGCCATGAAGATGATCAAAGGGCTGGAGCAACTGCGTTATGAGGACAGGCTGAAGGAGTTGGGATTGTTCAGCCTGGAGAACAGAAGGCTCAGGGAGGACCCCATAGTATCTTCTCAGTACGTGAAGGGGTCCTACAGAAAGGCAGGGGTAGGACTTTTTAATAGGATATGTGATGGAAGGACTAGGAATAATGGATGTAAATTGGAAGATGGGAGATTCAGGCTGGATATAAGAATCAAGCTCTTTACAGTGAGGGTGGTGAGACAGTGGAAGAGGTTGCGGATGCCCCCTCTCTGGAGGTGTTTAAGGCCAGGCTGGACAAGGAACTAAGCAGCCTGGTCTAGTGGGAGGTGTCCCTCCGCATGGCAGGTGTTGGAACTAGGTGATCTTTAATGTCCCTTCCAACCCAAACTATTCTATGATTCTATAAGTTTAAAAATCTGGGTCCTATCTCTGTGTGCCTTGTAGAGGACAGATGTGTTCTCCTTGACACTTCTTTGGGGGAACCTTCTGTTTAAGAACAGATTTTCTACTCTTCTTCACTTCAGAATTGAGCCAGCTCCTAGAGGGACTGAGCAGCTCCCTGGTTTGAGAAACAATCACCATGCTGCTGTCTGCTTTCCCAAGCTGATTGCTTTATGGTGTCTCATGTCAGAAAACCCACTCCAACAGAGACCCAAAGCAACAGAGGATGCTAAATGCCACTTGACTCAGACAAACTGAGGAACATAGTCAGGAACAAGGTCAAACCTTGCTAGGAGATTTTAGTCTCTATTTGCAGAAATAATAATCTTTAGGATTAAAAATAAAAATAGGGCACATCTCAAGAAAATGTGTGGTTTTGCTCATGTCTCTATGGGAAGAAGGTTGCCATTTATTATTAGAATCAGTGCTGCTGCAACCCACCTTGCTAATTGAAGGCTTCATTTCTAAGCTGCTTTGATATGTTGCACTCAAGTCACCACAGCAATTTTTTGTGTGGTTTCTCCCACCCCTCCAAATTTGATTGCCCTTCCCACCACCAATCTCAATCTGCTTTTATGTGCTAGCAAAACACACCACCAAAAAAAAAATGTGTGAATTTGCCACTTCTGAACATCTTGTCCTCTTCAATTTGTACAGAACTGGTTTGTTCAGCACAGAAACAGTACTGGGAGCATAATAAATTTAGCTGTGAGGCAGGTTGGGGGCAGGAAGGGAGTTGGGAGAACCAGAGAGGAGCTCTGCAGTGGTGTTACACTGTGAGAAGGTTTCATCATCCCTCCATCCTCTTCCTACAACCTTCCCTTTGCAGGGTGCAAATGTCACATCCATGTGCAGCCTCTACATAATTTTCTCTTCCTCCCTTTTTGATAATTCCCTCAAATGAGTTTTGGTTTAGGGTACTCTCCCCCCCTATTCCTACCACCTTTTAATTCTTTGGATTCCACACACCCTCTCATGGGTTTTTGCCCTCTTTTGTCAACTTGTGCCCTTATACCAGCCCATCCCTTCACTTCCCTGTGCTTTTTCTCCTCTAGTGCAGCTCCTCCACACTCCCACTTTCTTCCAGACTCTCCCCATCCCATTTATCATTTCCATCCCAGTTGCCCCCTCAGAATCCTCCCCTTCTCCCTTGCTAAGCATTGCTCATGCTCTGTACAAGGAGACTGACAAGATCAATGTGTCTTACACCAATTTTGAGAATATAAGAAGAAAAAATATGCCAAAATCACTCCAAAACCAAGATAGGAGTGAGGTGAAGAGGAAAACTAACTAAAAGCTGAGCTGAGAGCAAATATGTTTGTGTATCTGGGCTAAAAGATCACACAGGGGAGCCTTGGCAAGCTGCTCTATACAGCAAACAGCCAGTGTGGAGAAAAAAATTAGCAGAAAACCCACAATTTAACCCTGGCAAATTCTTGAGCCTCTTGCCCATTCAATTTGAGCCAAAATTTTGATTGGAAGAAACAGCAAGTTTTTCTCTCTGGAAATACAAAGTGCAAGTGGGAATCAGATTTTGTTGTTTCAGAATAATATCAAGTCTTCACATTTCATTCAGCAACATAAAGAAAGGATTGCCTTTGAAAAAAGAGAGGGGGGAAACAGCCAGCTTTCTCTTCACTGAGTTTATTTTCTGGAACAACTTTCTCTGCCCAGACAAAGACAGAAATGGACAGATGAGTTGTTAGCCCAAGAGAGTCAAGTCTCCTCACATTTATGGGATGGAAATGGGCATGTAAACCATGAGAAGTGGTTACCCTCACCCAGGAATTAACTACAAAGAGAAAGCAGGTCAGAATCTACAGTGCTAAAAGGCATCAACAGCACAAAAATCTGAGGCAATCTTTTTTTCTTTCTTTTGAATAAGAACCTCTCTGTTCTTTGGGGTCTGTTGAAAGGTAAGGGTTGCTGTGCTGGCATCAGCAAATCAATATGTCACTTTAGCACCAGTAATTTCAAAGCACAGGCTTTCACCCCTCAACAAAATGGTGTCATTAATGTCTGCCTACCATCAACTGCTGATATGATCTAAAAGTCACTGTCCTGGTCTCCAAAGCCTGAGATGCAAAGAGAGGATTTTGCACTCAGTTGGAAAGCTGAGGGAGCTGTGTCTCTTTAGCTTGGAAAAGAGGAGACTGAGGGGGGACCTCATTCATGTTTATAAATAATGGAAAGGGTGAGTGTCAGGAGGATGGAGCCAGGCTCTCCTCAGGGACCTCCAATGATAGGACAAGGGGAAATGGGTGCAAGCTGGAGGTTCCACAGGAATCTGGGAAAGAACTTTTCCACATTGAGGATGACAGAACACTGGAACAGGCTGCCCAGAGAGGTTGTGGAGTCTCCTTCTTTGGAGACATCCAAAACCCAACTGGATGCCTTTCTGTGTGACCTGGTCTAGGTGTTCCTGCTGTGGCAGGGGGATTGGACTAGATGATCTCTTGAGATCCCTTCCAATCCCTGATATTCTGTGAAATCACAGCCTTTGACAACCCATGTCTCCTCATAACCTTTGCCTTGAGGCATCTTCTCAACTACAAGGAACCTACAGCCGCATAGCAGATATATCTGATAATGAATAACCCAGGTATATGACTACTAGTTTGTACCAGATTGGTGCAATGATATAGTTATTTAACTTTATCTATATAGAGATATCAATATACACACAGACTATGTTGATTTTGCTCTATCAAGCATGATTTTAACAAACATGACACAAACTTCTACACTGTGCAATTGAATGCCTCTGTTAAAGATTATAAATTCCAGTGCTTTGTAATTGTATTGCAAGAGGCACAAGAAGTATTTTACTGCACAGTGACTGCATTTCATTAAATAGTAGAAATTTACACTCTGTTGTAAATGAATGTTCATTTTACATGGCAATCTTTTCTTTTACTGCAGGATGTTGCCATTTTAGTATTCACTGTAATCACTCCACTGTGTAGCAAGCAAATGTCATTTATGTGATATGTAAAAACTCAGAGTATTCAATTTAAGGGATCTCAGGATGAAGTATAAATACATGCAAGCCACGTAACACAAATAAACTTACTCCAGATGGCTGCTTATAGCAGATAAAAATCAAATCTCACCATCCTGAGAAATTAAATTCCCCATGCAAATATAAGCTACTCAGTACAGTTTCTGCTGACCAAAATGGCAAGAAAATTAGCACCAATCCAAACATAATAAATGTAATGAAGTTTTTGCCACTATTAAGAGCCTAAATGTTTTATAGATGGTGTAACAGCTTTTCTGTCTGAATGCTTATCAGAATCAACAGAGATTCTTCCAGCTTGCTGCCCTAGAAAATATTTTACTCATAAATATCTGGAAATAAAAAAACTATTGATACAATAAAACAAATTATCCTAAATGCCACAATTCTTTATTTGCTCCCCTGCCATTACAGATGCCTGGAGTACTTACAGTACAGCCCAAGAGCACTAACAAACAGCCAAGCTATTTCTTCTCTGTTGATAGCCACCTTATTGCTTTCAGCAGCTAGCAAATTAAACCTTCAAAATAATTCTCATGTGCACTGACTACAAAGTGAATTTAAATTAAAGCAATACATTACAAGAAAAAGGGAGTACCTAGCCAGACTTCTCAGCAGCCCCCTTTCTTCTTCTTCTTCCTAAACCATCCTCAGTGCACACAAATATAGTTACACAGTTCACACCTGCCAACATACATCTGCACATACCATATGGTGCAGGACACGCCTTCCCCCAGCACTCACACACATATGTATTTGCAAACACCTCCTGCCACTGGGAGACAGAGGAGTCCAGCCAAGGTCTGCTGAAACCCAACAAGAAACCCCTTGCTGCCCATTTCTCCTCTGCCAGGAACCCACACATCCTCCCCAAGGGCAGGTCAGAGCCACAGGAAGAAGATGACAGCTTGCAACTGTGCCTTTTCCAGCTGCAGGCAAAGGGAGATTGCATTGTGATGAAAGAAGAGGAACCAGTATGTTCCTAGAACCATCTGGGATTGTCATCAAGGACTTAAACTGAAACCCTTAGCCCAGAGAAGGTGTGGATGCCCCTTCCCCAGGTTATTCTGACTTATTTTTTAAAAACTAAGCACTACTAGATATTTATACTGGAAAGGGGGAGAAAAAAAAATAAGTTATGCCATCTTGTACTGATAAATCTATCTGAAAATAACATGAAATCTTTATATAGACAGGCTGAAGGAGTTGGAATTATTCAGCTTGGTGAAGAGAAGGTTCAGGGGGGACCTCAGAGTAGCTTTTCAATACCTGAAGGGGGCAAGAAAGGCAGGGGTAGGAATTTTTAATAGTATATGGGATGGAAGGACTAGGAATAATGGATGTAAATTGGAAGAGAGGAGATTCAGGGTGGAGATAAGAAAGAAATTCGTTATGGTGAAGGTGGTGAGACACTGGAACAGGCTGCCCAGATAGGTGGTGGATGCCCCCTCCCTCTGGAGGTGTTTAAGGCCAGGCTGGATGAGGCAATGAGCAGCCTGGTTTGGTGGGAGATGTCCCTGCCCATGGCAGAGGGGCTGGAACTAGATGATCCTGAAAGTCCCTTCAAACCCAAACCATTTTATGATTCTATGAAGCCAAAGGAATGAAGTTATTCATTCAATGTCACAGAACAAACCTGCAGAAGGGGAAAGACTCCAAAAGAAATCTTGAGTAGCCCCACTGGTATCCTTTTTATGTTCATCTGCAGGCAGATCCCAAGCTTAAGGCTTGGGTCAGAACTGGGAGGCAGTTTCATGCCTTTCATTTCCTGGCTGCAGTGCAGAGCTTAAAAATTACACCCAGGTTTTAATTGCTTTGTTTTCCCCAAGGTGCTACAAAGAGGACAGAGGTGAAGTGATGGATGTAAAGAGCACTAAAATAGGTTATGGCTTGAACTAGAGTTTCTTTTCTCTGAGGTTGCTAGAGAGATCCAAGCCTCAAGAAAGTCCTGAGCATCCTGAAGTGAAGAAGCTGAATTACTTTTCTGAGAGGTATTCTGAAAAAAGTCAGCTTTTTAATAGGATATGTGATAGAAAGACAAGAATCAGGCAACCCACTCATATAATTAACATAATATTAATATATTAAGTAGTAATTAAATAATAATTTACTTGAAATCCTGTTAATTTTATTTCTGTGCACATATAGCTCCTTCTGAGCCTATTGCTTGAAGATTTTAAGTTGGACTTGAGAACAATCCTAAAAATCACAGCTCTTTCCTAGATCAAAGTCAGCTACTCACAAGTAACCCCCTCCAAGCATCTCAACAGGACCATCAAAGCAGAAATAGCTCTTTGTGTCTGGCACGAGGCAGAATCAGGTTGGGAAAAGGGTATAAGAAGATTAAATGGGCAGAAAACCTGATTGGATCAGGTTGGGAAAAGGATATAAAAAGATTTAAACAGGCAGAAAACTTGACTGTGGAAGCAAAGAATCATTCAGTACAAACACACAGGATGGAGCATCAGAGAAAGTCAGGAGAAAAATGAGAGCAGCCCTTCTCATTGTAGGAATTATTCCTCCACAAGACCACAGAAATACCAATAGACATTTTCTTAGATGGCAGCTCAGCCCCTTGGAGAGGAGGATGAACACCATTAGGAGTCCTGCACAGTGGAGATACAAGGAGGTTCTTCAAAATAAGAGGTTCAGTGGGGATAGATGCACAACCTACAAGACCCTACCTGCTAGGAGAGAGCTGCCTGCTCTGTTTTTCCAGATGCTTTCAATGAAGTTTGTGCTGGCTAGTGACACTCATCTGGGAAAAACTCGGAGTTCTTCCACTTCTTATATCACTGATGCTCATAGTTTTCCTACCCTGCAAAAGCACATCTCACCTGCTCTTCATGTACATCCCAAGTGACCACAGCTTGAATTATCAGCTGGTTTTGTTTGAGGGTGACACAGAGTAACAAGCTTTCTCATGCCCTTGAGAGGACTGGAATTTAGTGCTGCAAACTCTAACAAAACCAGGTCTGGCTTAGTTAATTTTTAATAACTCCTCAGTGTCAAGGAATTCATCACAGACAACACACAAACCCTCAAAACTCCCTTTCCTACCAAGCAGTGTGTCATGACTCTCCTTGTGCAATAAGGCATGTGAAGCATCCCTTCACTTAATTACTCTGTGTAGTGCAGATTTGATTACCAAAATCTGTTCTAAACACTCTTGAGAAACGTCTGGCAGCTCCTGGTTAATAATCTAGAAGGAAATCCTTCTAGATTTCTCAGAGGGAACCTCAGAGTAGCTTCTCAATACCTGAAGGGGGCTACAGAAAGGCTGGAGTAGGACTTTTTAATAGGATATGTAATGTCAGGACTAGAGTAATGGATGTGAATTGGAAGAAGGGAGATTCAAGCTGGAGAGAAGAAAGAAATTCTTTACTTTGAGGGTGGTGAGACACTGGAACAGGTTGCGCAGAAAGGTTGTGGATGCCCCCTCTGCCCCTGGAGGTGTTTAAGGCCAGGCTGGATGAGGCTTTGAGCAACCTGATCTAGTGGGAGGTGTCCCTGCCCATGGCAGGGGGGTTGGAACTAGATGATCTTCAAGGTCCCTTCCGACTCAAAAAATTCTGTGGTGTTGCCTGGTACAAAATTGGATTTGCTGGCACTGCATTTCCTGATTCAGCCTTCCAGGTTGGAAGCTTCCTTCCTTTGGAAGTCCTTTGGAGACCTGCCAGTTAGCATGGGTCCAGCATCAGAGAAGTTCAGGTACCCTTTTATAGGAAGAGACCTTTGTTGCTAGATGGGAACTGTGTTATCTGCTCTGCAGGTCACCAAGTACTCTGTGTTTGCTGCTAATTAAATTCACTGTTGGAAGCTCCTTACATCTCCACACGATATGGAACTACAGAGCTGGATCTTGCCCCTAATTGCTCTTTGTAACAAGGTTATAAAAGTCATGCCACAGGACTCTGATACGGCAGGGGCCTGACAAGAGTACATGATCATAGATGACATTAATACCACACTGTACTGTACCAAAATTGAATATTTATGAGGGTGCTTCTGTCCTCTCAGTGTATTTTTATTTTGGTCTTTCACAACCTGTATTTTCACAGGAAGGTTAAGGACTATTAAGTAAATCTCAAGGTAAAGCTTGGGAAAATCAATATGATGTGATGAATTTATGACACAAGTTATTCTGTATGACTAATACTATTAATTACCAGCTCATGCGATTTCTCTAATATTACTCTTTGTTCAATGTAACTGAATGAACAAGTTCCAGCTTTGCTGGTGATCACTTGGTAAGGAGATACTTGTTGAGCAATAACAATACATATATATATATATATGTATTTTATATATAGGCAGGAGGGACAGAGCTGAAACTACACAAAAACATCCCAGACATGATTGGTTTTAGTTGTAGTCATGACTGAGCCAGGCAAAAAAAACAAGTTAACACAGCCTGAAAGGCACTTTGCACCACCACTGTTGCTATTTCCATATAAAAAACCACATTCCTTGGGAACTCAGCTGCTGCAGAAGCCCTCCCTGGGCACAATCTCACACATCACTGGGAAAAAGATTAAAATTAAACCTTGGAAGATGACTCACCTACGCTGCTGAATCATTTTTCAAGTAGAAGGAAAGGATTCCTAACGTTGGTATTACCAATAGGGACATTCTGCAGTCTCATCAGAGGCAGAATTTATACAAGAAAGCTTGGATATAGTAGTCTGGGTTTGCTTTATGTAGAGATAGGTGTTACTAGATTATGGTATTTTTCTATTATAGTTGCCTAAATTTACTATACCAAACCCAGTCCATGTGGTAGAGTCTTGCATAAACCAAATAGCAATTCCCTATGAGCTGATTAATGAGTTTATCACATCCCGATATTAATTTTGCCTAGGAAAGGTTCACTAGTCCTGCACATGTAGCATGTTTAAGTTTACATTTTGAAAAGCATAGCTGCTTTCAAGTGCTTTTATGTTTGCATACAGCAGAGCACTCTAAAAAGTCTGATCAGGAAATGTAGCCTAATGAAATGATTAAAACAGGCACTTGTAGGAAACACTAAAAGCCAGGCAGCCACAATCAGTTAGCCCACAACTTCTTGCTGCTGTCTAATTATATTGTTTAGATATAGCTGAGTCAAGAATATAATCCAATTTTGCCAATCTAAGCAAAAACTAGAGGATAAGGAGCAGTCTTGTCCTACATGTCTTTTTATTTATCTTATCCAACCCAGGGGAATAAAACATTCTAGCCTTTTCCTACAGCCAGAACCCAGGAGAACTGAAGAAAGGCTGAGGGAGTTG
>VZTY01020212.1:0-21837 GCA_013400935.1 Turnix velox
CCACCAACCACTCCCCAACAATCAGGATCATTAGAAAATGTAGTTCGATTAAAGGAGTTTTTAAAGTTAGCAGTGTTTAGAAATTTGGATGTGGTATTTGAATTGACCAAACACTGGAAACTTTGTTTTTTGAGTGGAAATTGGCATGACTACTTAAGGATTGCAGTCTCCTGTCTTTCCTTTAAAGGTAGCTGAGCTGCAGATCATAGCAGTAAGTGTGCAAGTTAGTGAGACCTGATTAAGTCTTGACGATCCTCTTGCAAGAACTTGCAGTATTCAGATACAGAGAAACATGTGCGTTTATCCATCATGTGGCCACTTGAGTTGCCTTATGAAGTGTGTTATTCTTTCAGCTTTCATTGAGTGTTGACTTGATGTGTCATATTGTAATATTATGTGTAATAAGCTACTGGCTGTGACTGGAGATTTCAGGAGCAGGGTTAAAGCTTGATTTGAAACTGATTTTGGGCAGTGACTGAGCTCAGAGTGAGATGAGACAATAAAGGAAAATGTTAATGTAAGTTGTGGGACTAGGAAACTGAGTTCATTGCTTCGCTGTGCCCTCTTGTGAAAAATATACATCAAATTATGTGGGGTGGGTTGCAGTTATCTAATTTATTCCTGTCTCCTTTCTGCTGCACTGTCTACAGATCATGTGATAAGTGAGCAGCCATATCTCTACATGCCTTCTTCCTAAATTATGACTGATTACAGCCTTATTAATAGTTCAAGTGATCATTGTATTCAAGAAGTCTGAGAAAGATTAATTGGCAATAACAACTTGTGTTTCATCCAAATGCTATGTGCTGTGCAGTCAATGGATGGAAAATCAAGCTGGTAGAATCAGCTAAAGCTAAAAGTCCTCCAGAAATACAATTGTGATCAATAGATCTCTTTCCTTTCAACTTGTAAATATTGTCTTTAGTTGATAATTGGTTGTTTAAAAAGGGTGTCATTCAGAACATCAATCCATCTAGAGAAGAATCCCAGTTTGCTGTTGATTTGCTACTTTTGAAAGGCCAATTGCTATGTCATGTTCCTTGTTTACTTCCAGGTGGGTTTTCAAGCAACTATATGACAAAGGACTGGTGTACAGAGGTGTTAAGGTCATGCCTTTTTCAACTGCGTGCAACACTCCACTCTCTAACTTTGAGTCCCATCAGAATTACAAGGTAAGTTAGTTCATGTGCATGTTATATGCTGCAGTCAGGTTCTTTATTGTCTTCTCTTTGGAGTTGGAAAGCTTCAGTATTTTCAGTATTTTTTTGCTTAGTGGCAGATAAATGTATTGCTATGCTCCAAATTGATAACAAAAATTCAGATAAATCAAGTATGTTGGGTTGGGGTTTTTTTTTTTTTGATTACTTGATCTTAACTTTCTTCCCATGTTCTTACTACTTATATGTATATAAATTACATACTTTGTTTTATTTTGGTAAATTAGCCTCATCCTATAGGCTCTCATGATGACCTTTGCCCTATGTTGAGATTTTATGGGTTTTATGTCCTATGTTGGAGGAGAACAGCATCTGGCCCATCTGTGCAGATCTGAAAAGAGTAAGGTCCTTGACAGAGTTGAGGACATTAATAAGCAATGTCAAAGACTGTGTTTGTAGAGCAATAGCTTTAGAAGGAGGTATTTTGAGATGTTTTACTTAATATAATACTTGATATACAATGTTTGATAAAATGTTCCTTTAGAAGTATATGATTAGATGTAGGAAGTGTAGCTTTTAATTTGCAACAATTGTGTTCATGTATCTTCTGTATCTTTAAATTGTAAATCTTGTACTAGCTCACTCCTGTAATACACAGGTAGAAATTGAACATCTGGTATTTTTTACATCTTGTCTGAAAAAAGGCCAATACACTGTCCAAAAAATAGTGTTTTTAAAATGTTTAAATAGACTTGTGGTACAGTGCAGTCCACAGATGCTAGAGCTTTTAGTATTGCCAAGAGGTATTTGACCATATGGAAAAATAAGGGTTTTGTAAGAAAGTGCGAAGAGATTTCAATATCTGTGACTGCTTAATACCTGCAGTAATTATTTTGCTTGTACTTACTGACATTTTGTGTAGACTCAGATCAATGAGCTTGCTTTAGAACAAAGGCTGGTTTTGTTCCTGTTTCTGAGTGCATGTGTGTACCCATTTTCCTTAAAGCCCAAACTCTTTTCTCTTCTTGAGTCTTATTGACATAATGCTTGTGAAGGGAGGGATGTACTACTCTACCACTTCGTGCTAAAATAATTTATTTTTGTCTGCTAGAGGTGGTATTTTGAAGACTGCAATGTTCAAGATCTGTAAGCTAACACAATTTATTCTTGGTGAGACCTGTCACTTCTGGATGAAATACAGTTTGTTATCTTTCGTACTGTGGAAAGAGGCCTTGGCTTCTGTTTATCGATCCTGTGAGAATCAGGACAGAAATAATGAGAAATAGGATACAAGAAGCATGTTTAGAAACTTAACTTACTTGAGTGAACTGTCAGTGGCTTGTATTGCATTTAACTGAAGAAGTGTTGGCTTCACATGAAAGCAGACGTAATTTTGGGAACAGATAAAACATTATACAATGCCATTACTTGGCAGCCCGGTTACTATGTTTTTTATGGCTTGCCAGTTGCTTTTTATCTACTTGGTCAACTTGGTGCTTGAGAAACCAAAGTGAATAGCCTACAGTGTGCTTTCTGATTGATAGAGACAGAGCTGTAGCGATGACTCGATCTTGGCTTGGCATCAAGCACAGCCCCAGAGTTATGTAATTTTCATGTTTTACTGTTGACTGCACCAGATGTTCACAGAAAATTCCCTCTGGAGCAGCCCTTAGCTCAGACAGAAATAGCTGCCTGTCCCATGATGCCGTGAACTGTTCCATGATGCTAGGTGGAAACCAGAGTGCCTTGCACTAGATGTGATGAGGGGGCACTTAAAATTAATAGTGAATATTTTCTATTTGCAGGATTAGACTGACTTTTTTTCAATCCACTTTTCATAATAAATGAAGTGACCAAGTAGGATTGCACTTATCTGAAAGAAGAACTTGTTTTCTGGGGATTCTTTTGACTCATTTGGTGGCAAAGTTTTATATAGTGTTGCTGACACAATTTGTTTTCCCTGGAAATTTTTTTTTTGCTATTGAATATTGTTATACTCTTGTTTTTGAGCATCCCAAACCTCTTCTCCCCTTTTCACAGCAGCTTCTTAGTAAGTGATTGCATTTTCTTAAATGATGACTGTTCTTCCTACTCCTTGGCTCTAGTGGTGAAGTGGGAAGAGGCTTTGTGTAACAGTATCAGAGAATATCCTTGTGGCCTGGTTGAATTACACCAGGTTTCTGCTGGTATAATGGAGAAATGTTGCGACTGGTAATCTCCTAAAACTTTCTTTTGCTGCCTTTTAACCTTCTGCCACAACAGTAATGGGTTAGACAAGTTGCAAGGTAAGTTTTGGTGGATGGCAGTAAGAATTATTACTTATTAGATTTGTATTTTCTCACCAGTACCCTCAGTAAACCTTTTTGCCCTTCTTATTTTTCCCCTTTGGCTTTTTCTTGTTTTTAAGGATGTTCAAGATCCTTCAGTGATTGTGAGTTTCCCACTGGATGAAGATGAAAGTGTTTCTCTTGTTGCTTGGACCACTACTCCTTGGACCTTGCCTAGTAATTTGGCTCTTTGTGTTAATCCAGAATTGCAATATGTGAAATTAAGAGGTAAGTATTTAGTGCAGGTGACATACAGTGAGCATGTCTTTCTTCAATGCCTGTGAACTGTACTTGTATTTTGTATGATAGATTGATTTATGCTAGATTTATTGCACTTTGCTTGGGTGGGATCGATGTTATTTGGGAGGATGAAATTTGTGACTGATGGTTTGCAGCTGCTGAACCTCTTCATTTTATGTGCACTGTGAGGACTATTTCCTAAAAAATATTCATAGCTGAAATACAGAACAAGAGCAAATGTTGTATCTATCTTCCTGAAGTTGCACTATATTTGAGAGGTAGAGAAGTGTGAGTGGATGTCCCTGGTATTTTTTTCCTCCTTTCCCGGAGCTCAGACTCATAAGCAACAAGTTTCTGCTGTGTGACAGCCGAGTTGCAGTAATTGAACACACTTGTACCCTTAACTCATAACAGACCTGAGATGTCTCATGCTGGTCTCAACCTGACTGAAGTGTGGGTTTTTTGAGCACAAATGTAAGGCAAGGTATACGTGATGGTTTAATAGCACATCTGAGAAAGAGAGTGTAAAATGCAATCATTACTTCTAATGTCAACTTAATAGTGTTGCCCATCTTCAAATGATTTTCATCTGTTTCACTTGTATATACTGAAACTAATCAATTGTTTTTCTATGGCACAGTGATAATAGACAAGATGAGGTATTTCTACCTCTTGGAACAAAAAGCCACACTAGAAATCATTGGACTGGGATTAATCCTGTGTTTGCTGATAAACTTAATGTCTGAAAAGTGTTCATTGAATGGCTAGAGGGGGAAAAGCTATCTGGAAACTGGTTGGTCGATCAACAGGATTACTCTACAGGATTATTAACTAATATGATGCAATCCTGCTTAAACTGAAAGGTTTTGTAATGGTGCTAATGAGGATATTAAACTGAGATTTATGTAACTTTTTTGTTTCATTTTATACCCTAGATAATGCCAAAGGAAAGATTTACATTTTGATGGAATCCAGGCTGATAGCACTGTACAAATCTGACAGTGAATATGATATACTTGACAGGCAAGTACATAAATTATTACACACTTGTTAAATTCCAGTATTTTTATAGATGAGAATTTAAATGGATCCAGAAGTTGGATTTTACAAATATCTAAAGATAGGTTTCCCAGCATGGTACCTCTGTGTGCATCTTTCTGAGATCTATAAAAGAGATCATAGCTTCATGTATGAGACAGATTTATCCTAGTAAATTTCAAAGAGAAGGAAAGTTTCACTGTATCATTGTATGTAGAGAATCCAAAAAGGTTTTTTTTTAACTCTTGAGAGATTACTGCAGTGATTTTAAATGAATTTATTATTACTATAGCTGAAGTCCTAAGAAAGCACTGTATAACTTTCAGACTGAAGTTCAGGACTTTTGAGATCTAAAATTTTTTTCAATCAAAAGAGAAAATCATGAACATGGTCCACACCTCTTACCTGTCTCTTAATTGAGCTAAACAAGAATTTAACTTTTTTAAGCCAGTTCCCGTGCTTCATGTTCTGTATTTGAACATTGCCACATCTGGTGGCTGAGCATCTGGTCATGATTAAGCATCTCAGAGATTCCTAATGCTGTTTAATATAAAATATCTAAACTGACCACAAAATTGTGGCTTAAAATAGAAGTTTCCCATTTTCCTAGTGTATATGGCATATGCTGAGCTGAGGCATTAAAATCTGCTTGAGTTCCATTATTGTACAATGAAACAGCTTTGTAGAGCCCCCAACTTGTTTTACATTTTTACCACTGTTATGGGGGATGTGGATCAAGAAGAATATTAGGAAAGACCACAATTGTAACACATTCCCAGAGCTATCTCATCTACAAATGGAGTAGATTTTTTTCTGAAATGGAAGATATAAGCACTTTTCTGAAGAGTAAGATGAATCCCAACCTAATCACCATCTGTGTTAACTATCATCAGAAGCCTGAAGGCATCCAGATCTTCTGTCTCTGTCTTGCATTTCTTGTCTGTCTGAGTGAGTTCCTCTGTCAGTCCTGGCTGTGCTGGACCCTTCTCAGAGATGCCTGTGAAGAGCTTGAATGCCTGATTTTAGGAAAAGAAGTGAGACGGCTAAGCTTTAAATGCTGCAGTACCCTGTAAATTCCAGGTGGTTTCAATCAGGGCTTCTTTAGTTTTGCTGAAAGGTGCTGGGCTATCAGGCTTTACCTGAAATAGACTGTTATTAATGCTTGATTGATAGACCATCAAATACAAGTGTGCCTATTGACTGTTAACAGAGATGTGTTAAGACTCATAATAATTTTTAACCAGAAGTCCAAATTGCCAAAGGGTTGCAGAAATGGGAAGCAAATTGTAAAGATTATACTTTCATCTTCACCACACAAAGTGAGGTTCTATTAGGAACAGGGAAAATGGAAATGTGAAAGAAAAGCACTCCTACCAGCTGAGTAAGCAATTTTCAAATTGTTCATTTGTGTTCTTGTATATCTTTACAGGTTTCCTGGCATTGCTCTTAAAGGCAAGAAATACAAACCACTCTTTGAATACTTTATTCAGGTAAGAATTAAGTTTGGTGTTTGAATGCAACGATAAATGTAAAAATGGTTCATGATATTTTAAGCCTGGTCCTGATAACAAGACTCTTGTTGTATTGAAGTAGTTCAAAATGCTTGTGAAAAGTTGTAAAACAAAAGGTTAGCTTCTGTGTTTTGTTTTTCCTTACAGTTTTAAATCTACACAGAGCAAGAGCTTAGCGATAAACAGTCCCTGGACATCAGATTGCAGAAAACTTTCCAGTTCATGCTAATAGGCAGTTTCCTATTTTCAGCTGGCAAGCTGCTCAAACTTTGTGGATAATAGCTTCAGATATGTAGTTCTCAATTGAAGAGTTAAAAGCCTTTACAAAAATAACAATGGATGTATGTGTGTTTATGGGTGTCCTCCAGTGCAGCATTTCACACTGCATAACTGTAACATACACCAATGCAGATGATATGGCAGTAAGAGAGGGGGAAGAGAGTTTATATGTTTTTAAAAATTAGTTCTGATTAAAAAAGGATTAACATTTTCAAAGGTATTAAGTGGATTACAGTGCTGCTGGACAAGCAGCTGTTACCTTGTATAAATGATGTGGTTGGTTGTGACTGCGATCTCTTCTGAAGCATGTGCTGAAATGGGCAAAGGTGAGGAAACCTCTGTAGAGAGCAGGACCTGTTGTTTCTAGAGAAAGGTCATAGCTGAATATGAAAAATGGTACTGGAGTTGTAAAGGTTTGGGATGGATAATTTTTTTTGAGTCCTATATTCCTGAGGAGCAGATGGGCATGTACTGGTTTGGGATTTTTTTTTTTAGAATGGATGTCTTATCTCAAAATATCTTTCTTCAGAACAAACCCAGCCTAATATTTTGTGGCATTTTTGGTTCAGCTGTGACTGCAGTAATTTTTTTTTTCTAGTTTTGTGTTAAGGAATGGAAAATGGCTCTTTATTTTTCATTTTCTACATACACTGAAGTTTGTCAGATTTTTATTGACAGTTTCTGAGGGTTGGTTTTGTGGATTTTCAAAAATTTTTTTTTATTTGATAAGTAGCACCTTTTCACACTCTAGAGGAAATAAAGAAAACACATTACTCTAAAAGCAAACTGCTTTATAAGATTAGGAAGTACAGTGTACGTACAGAAATGCAAGGAGACTTCTGTTTGTAGACTCCCTGTAGCTTTCTTAACTGTATCCTCACTGAAGTGTATTGATTTACAGCTTGTTAAGCACAGAACTGCATGAGGATCTGTGGCTTGAAGTGAACTGACTAGGAGGGTTTCTGGAGAAATCTTAGATTTAACCAAATTTGACACTGTTTAAATGAAGTCTCAGCATCTCAGCTATGGAAAACAATTTAAATAATGTTAGGAATGTCACATTTTATGATGTCACTTATTTTTGGTTGCAGTTCTTTACTCTTGCAGGTGGCTCTCCCATATTTTGGAGAATTTGCTTTTGCTTTGTATATATACTGATACATAAATGAAAAACATGATTTTGTGTTACAGTGCAAAGATAAAGGTGCCTTTGCTGTGGTAGTGGACAGTTACGTGAAGGAGGAGGAAGGCACAGGTGTTGTGCATCAGGCCCCCTATTTTGGTGCAGTGAGTATGAACTACATCTCAGATGTCAATTTTGCTCTAGCATGCACTGCTTTAGGGACTGACTTTGAGGGTTACTGATATTAAAAATTTCTTCTGATAATAAACAGTCCTCCTATTTGCTACTTAGGTGTGTAGAAATCCAATGTAACATTGTATTCTAATGAGTTTTCACATTCCTTACTGCCCTCTGTGTACTGGTATAGAGATTTGGTGTCCCTTAATTTGGTTAGTGTTGTGGTATATGCACTGTGTCTTCTGAGTGTTCTTGGTCTTGGCATTTCTCAGAGTCTAAATTTACATCTTCGAGAAGTAAACTGATAGTCAAAACTGGCTTTATTAACTGATGATTTTGGATGTTGTGCTCAGCACACTGCCCCTCTTCAGTGTTTCAATTTTGTTGTGTGTTGGCCTTTTAGAGAGTGAAAAAATGCTGTAACTGGTTTTGCATTGAGACTTTATTTTTCACCATGGAAAGACTTTGTTGCACTCTTTTTTTTGTCTTTGTATTTTCCCTCATTCTAGTCTCCTGAAGGTTAGGAGGGACAATTTTTTCATAGATTTAATAATTTCAGTTTTTAGACGTGAGTTTAATTCACTGGATGAGATTCATTCTCTTTTTTGAATAGTGTCCTGTCTTCAGCCATTATTTAAAGGGGCCCTCAAAAAGCTTATAATAAAGATGTCAATGCCTAGCAATTAGCAATCCCTGGACCATGAGCTCTGCCATTATTTCCAGAAACTATAGCATTAGTAATAAGCATCTTTGTATTCATGTGGAACACATCATCCTTTTTTGTCCTTTTTTTTTCTTTTTTTTTCCCCCCTGCATTTCTCTAAAGAATGCATCCACAGTAGTGGTGTCTCCCTGGTGAGGATAAACACTGATAAGAAAAGACTATGGCTGTGAATAAAGAAAACCAGGATGAGTATGTAGTTGCTTAATAAAGAAATATATGGTGATTCATAATGTGTCTCAAGACATCTGAAGCCTATAACCCTATTTGCCCCTTGAATATTCCCCTGTAGCTAAATCTTGCAAGGACTTGACTGAGGGGTGAGAGAGCAGATTTGTTTTTAAGGCAGTAGCTCTTGCTTTGGAGACGGAAGAAAGGAAAATAACAGATCACTAATGGAGACGGGACTCTAGAACAAACTTCTTGGCAGCTGTATTCTGTTGTTGTATATTTGCACTGTACAGTTTAGTTGCTGGAAACTGCTTGTTGGAAAGCCTGACTGACCAATTAGAGCAAGAATCATCTGCCTGCTTTCATTTGATTTTGCTGTAAGCCAACCCGAGATGTGTGCATACATAGAGGAGGAAAAAAAAATTTCTCTTTCTCCTGACAAGTCAGCAATTAGCTTTGGAACACTTTTTTTTAATAACATGGGAGTACTGCTTAAATCCCTTGCAAAGAAAAAAAAAATAAACTGCTCGTGTGGGGGAAAAACTACACTAACATCACAAAGCTTTGCACTCATTAGCTAAGGAGCAGCTTGACTCTAATGCATGATGCGCAGACCTGACTCAAGGGGATATGCTGCCTTTGGAAGGAAATTGTATGGTGTGTGATGCACTTAATGCTGCTGCCTTTTTCTTGTGGGATATGTTCCATTCACTTTCGACAGACTGCTGTTTATTTCTATTCCGAAAAGCTCACAAAGGCTTCTGGGTTAAGTTAAAAAACTCATCATTGTACAGTAGGCTCCATATAGAGTACTGTTATGTCTCTTGGCATTAAATTTGCAAGTAGGCAGGATTAGATAGAAGAAGGGAGAAAACTTATGATTATGTGCAGGGCTGTCTTTCTTAATAAATTGGCTTCCCTGTGCTTGCCTTGGGTGTTGTGTTGAAGGTCAGTAGGAGAGGGAGAAGGAGTAAGTGGGGCAGGAGACAAGGATCAGAGGTGAAGAAGTAGAGCACTGTCCTTCATGGAAAGTGTTGCATCTTGTCTGTATCCCTTCCCCTCAAAGTAAGCAGGTCCCTTGGATAAAGGTATAGAAAGTAAATTTTTGGGGTTTAAAATCATAATTCCACTTATACATCTATTGTATTGCTGATAGCTTAGAAGTATATCCTTCTCCCACAAAATTAAAGTAAAAATTCACCTTCAGAAAATTAGTAGAATCATTGTTTCCCGTGCTTTTGCCAAATACGAGCTGCCATATAGTATTGGAGCATGCTGTTATTTTAGTTCAAAAGAAATCAAAATGAAAGCTCACAGAACAAACTAAACCTGTAATAAAACTCTGTAAGCTTCTTGTACCTGTGACACTAACACTGCTCAGGCATTTCATCATATATCTGCAGTTAAAACCTAAAAAGCTGTAGTAATGTCTTAATTAGCATGCAAGCCCTATATTTGTGCCTGCTCAGACCAAGCTACAGAAGTTTCATAGACACTTAACTGTTGTATAGTTGATTTTTTTTTTTCCATGAAGTGCTGAAGGTGAACCATTTGACTTCATGTTTTTGATGTGTTTGTTTAATTTCAGATAGGAAAGATTTGAAGTCTCATCAACAGGCTCTTCAATACCTTCTGCTTAATTAGTTTTGTGTGTGGTTTTTAACTTTTGTCTGTAATCTTTTGAGACATCCAGTTGTAGCAGGGGTACAAAAGTGAACACTGTGACGCCTCTCCTGGAAAGAAATTAAATTTGCCTAAGCTTTCCAGTGGAGCTTAACATCTGTGGATTTCTGTATGTGCCTGAATATGTTCTTGGGTTGTGGTTACTGAACCACATCTTAATTAAATCAAATGCAGGTCACTCTGGAAAGGTTTTACCTTCAAGTTAGATTCATTCAAAGGAAAGTAACTAACAGTGGAAAACCAAAATAGCAAAGCGATTTATATATTATTGGCTGCATCAGTGATGCAGATCAAACAGAACCACCTATTTGACCTGCGTCCTGTGATGTGGAAGGTTTGTTATTATATTTTAACTTGGCTTCATGTGTGCTAAGCTTTGTAGTCCATGCTGTCTGGTGCTTCAAAGCCTTCCACAGTTCCCTGCCAGATCAGGGTTGACCTTAGCTCTGTCATCTGGCCTATATTTTAAACACCACAATCTGTTTGCTTTATCTCACCAGTAACAGCTGATGAAAGGTCAGCTAAGAATGAGCTTATCTTGGTACATCTATTGAATGAAGGATCTGATTGACCAAGTAGAAGCCGAGTAATCATGATGGCTGTTCATAGCTGCTGGAGATTGGAAAGAGACTGTGGTCTGCAGTAAATGAGTGCTGTTGCTGAAATGCTACTCTGATGCCTTGGTATCTGAAGTAGCCAACTTCACTCTTGCTATGAATGCATTCCATTTGAAATAGACTCTGGATTGGCAGGCACTGCCTGCCAGATCTGGCTTAGGAACTGCAGGGACTAGTGGGGAGGGTTGGAGGTAAAGAGTAAGGACTGCAGCAAGGATGTGGGAACCCTGCATTGTTGCTCCACAGATGGCTCTCCTCTAAGGAAGGATAATTCAACTAGTTATGGGGCACTTGTGTAGTTACAGTTACAGCTGTGGTATCTATGGTCAAGGCTGAGATACTGCTTTGAAATGCTGCTCCTGTGAAACTGCCTCTGTATTTTACAGAAGGCAGATGAGCAGCTTTCAGCACAGAGGAGGCTCACGTTTGAACCACTGCCAGCATGAGTGAGCAGGATTGCTGTGGGCTGTGTGTTGCACTACATAAAACTTACGGTTTTGTTGCTGAAGTCTCTGGTTTCCTCATATTCATCATAGTGGCAATATGGGAAACTCTAGGACTCAGCAAAGCAGCATCACTTGATGCAGGCTTAGATGGGGGCTTTTTATTTGAGGGCTCTTCTGTGAGTGTGCTGAGAATGACTGAACTGCAACTGTTCCCTTCTCCCCTTCCTCTTCTACCCCCAGTAATGTGTTCTCACCTCAGGGGAAGAATGTGACTAATCTGCAGGGATAACTGGTTAAGGTATGAGCTTACTTCAACTTGAAATGAATATCCAAACTTCTATATTACCCTGTAATTTTAGGTTTATTCTTTTCTAAGATAGTGTTGTTCAGTTGTGTTCATGAAAATCTGAAGTGCTCATCTTTTTCTTAAAGTTGATTTTCTTAATGCTACAGGAAATTAAAATTTCAATGGAAGCTTGTCAGAAAGATAAATTGTAATGATGTCCTTGTGTGGCTCTTGGTCAGTAGTGTTGCCTGCAGGCCAACAGAGACTAGGAAATACTGATTTAAAGGCACTGGATCATTAAGACATTCAGAAAATGGGTTTTCTTATGCGGAATTCTAGAACAGCCTGTCTTCTGAAAAAAGCTGTGCACGCTTGTGTGCTGAACGCACGTGGATTGCCTTGCCCATTGTCCGTACAAGGCCTGGCACAGTGGTTGTCAGTTCTTTTTCTGTACAACAGCAGCTTGAATCTGTTGACTGAGTGCATGAATGGGTGTGTGTACACACATAAAACATGTATATGTGTCTGTGCACAGAAGCACATGCATATATTCCCTCTACTAGGTGAGAGAAAACACATGTTATCTGAAGAAACCATCAATTCTACAATGAATTGTGACCTGTAAAATACATCTTTCCCAGTGTCTTTTTGGAATTGGTGAAGGCTAAATATTATGCTATTCCTGTCAAGTCATCACATTTTATATTGACTAGTCCATTTCTTCTCTTTCCCAGAGACAGATATTTTAAACAATATTTTGTGTTTCTGTAACTCATTACTTGTCTCTTGTATAGGATGATTACAGAGTTTGCATGGATTATAATATCATTCAGAAAGATTCTGTGCCTGTTTGTCCTGTTGATGCATCTGGCTGCTTCACAGCAGAAGTGACAGACTTTGCTGGACAGTATGTGAAGGTTAGTGGTCTTGGAGAAAGTAAATTTTTATTTTGTTCAAGTTAAAGTTTTTTTTATATGAGTTAGAGTGACTACTTTTTTCCCATTTTGCTTTGTCTTCAATATATCTTTGTCAGCTGGCAAATCAAGAATTTGAAAGCTAAGAAATAATGTGTTTCCAGTAGTGAAGTGGAAGAGGAGTATCTCTTGTTCACATCTGCTGCAAAAAGGGTCTCACTTTTCCCTTGTTTCTTAGGGAAATATTTATGCACCTTATAGGCAGGAGTGCACCAATCACTGGATGACTTTAGAATGTTCTCATTAAGTTTGTACCAGCCAATGAGTGTGATGTGATTTTTTTGGTTTTTTGGGTTTTTTTGCTTAGAGAAATACCATTATTTTCACATACTTAAGGTACCTTTTGCAATGTGAATTTACTTCCAATAGATGCAAGAGAATCCATGTAAAAGGAAATCCAGGTTGCTGCAGACAGAGCTGTGGAAAGTTGTGCCCCTCTCACTCTTTATGCTAAGGAAACAAATGAGGTTTAGTGGATTACCTGCTGGTACAATTTGTTTGTGAAGTATGTTTCTGTAAACACAATTTACTTGAAACAGACTCAGAAACCTTGTACTGCATTGGAACTCAAGCAGCCAGCATTCCCTGCTGCTCTGTGTTAGGGCAAATTGGAGAACTCTGGAGATGAAGCATTTATCTTCCTGCTGCTAGGAGTCCAAACTTCAGACTCTTGGCAAATATCCTTATGATTCTGAATTCTTAGCTTGTGAATATTTGTGTCATATATTGTATATTTTTCCTTTCTTAATGTCATGTTGAGTTATTTGTTTAGTATATTTTCTTCAGTTTATGTAAAACATTCACTTCCAGCTTGGAACGCAAGTCCTGTTTAGTTAGTGAAGCATTGTAAAAAAATCCTTCAACTTCTGTAACTGTTGTCATATTAGAGGAATGTGTTGCAGTAAAGTCAGTGTATAAGGTAAGAAACACTGCATAACTTCCTGCCACAAAATCAGAAGACTAAAGAAAAAAACATAAAATATTAAGTAGTACGAGTTATGGCATACTATTGTGATTGGGAATTTGAATTCTTTACATAGTTGCCTGTAAGTTGAAACAGAGTTAAGGACAAGAATAGACTAATGCTGTATACCAGGATATGGAGAAGAATTAATTCCCAGATTTGGTGTTTTGTAGTGCCTTAGTGGTAATGCATAAACTAAACAGAAGCTGTTGGATTTTTTTGTGTAAGTATTGGATTGTTTGTAGCTATCGTCTTAATTAGGTTGTGGGTGACAAGTGCTGTAGTAGCTTATTGAATTGGTGACATTTGTATTCCAAGGAAATTTCTTTATTGTTCTGTCTTTCTAGGATGCAGATAAGAACATCATTAAATTACTGAAAGAGAAAGGCAGACTGGTTCACAGCAGTAGTTTTAAGCACAGCTATCCTTTCTGCTGGAGGTAAGGAAAGAAGTGCTTATGGATTTTAAGACTAAGCTTAAACTAGGTAGTTCTTCAGCTTGGTCTCACTTTTCCCTTATCTTGACGTATGTAATTTTTTTAAACAGGATATTGAATTTGGAGAACTTGAATTTTGGTTTAGTAATTCAGTGAAGTAAAAAGTTTTGATTTTAAACCTGATTAATTCAGGTGCAGTGCTGAAACCTTTTTCTATTAGGATTTTTTATGTGTGTATTAGTTTGAAATTCCCATTCTTTAGTATTGTGGACACTGACTACATTTTGAAGGTAGCTATAAGAAGTCTAAAAAAATCTTATTTCCTAAACAGCTGAGTACTGAGTAGAAGAGGATATTTTGGTACCCTTTGAATTGTATCCAAATAAGGAAATCTCAGAATGTCTTAAGTATGCTTAGACTTTTCATGTTTTGGATAGAATGATAATATCATCACTCTTTTTTTTAACCAAGTAAAACTACTTCTTTCTTTTGAAGTGTGGTAGAAGTTGGTTGCTTCTAATGTGTAAACATCCATATTGTTGATTAAAATCCAAATCAACATTTACCCATGGGGTAGATGATGTGTGTAATGTGCAAATATGTTTCTCAGGCATTTGTGAATGGAGTTTGCAGACAACGGTCATGTCTTGGGTCAGAAACAGCAGTTGGGCATTCTTTAGAAATGTTTGTGTTTGTCAGCTAGAAATACAGGATTAGCACTGGTATGTCTGGGCTGTGTGTCAGCTCAGTAGCTTGTGAAGAATATTCCTTCTTAGATTGTGAATTTTGCAGAGGCTGAAGGTGAACTCTGTGTGGAAGTATCCATGGGCCTTCAGAATCTTCGTTTTCAAGCTAGACAATTTAAATCCAGAAATGCCCTATGTTTTCATTAGTGTCCTCCCTGTTTTTAAGGGTTGACAGTTGCTATTGCAAAATTGAGGGAGTGGGGGAGTTGCTGAGCAATAGCAAATTTAAGAAAAGAAGCTTCAGTAGTTCATTAGAAGTATTGTATTAGACCGTTTTATTACAAGTAAAGGTGCACTTCAAAACATAAAATCTCTAATTTCATCATCTCTAATATCATCTGAAATTACATGAAAATTTTAAGTCATCTGATAAGTGCAGCACCTGTACTGAAATAATTGTGATAAAAGCTTTTCCCTTAGCCTGGCTGCTAGGTGAAGTATTATAGCAGCATGCATTTATCTTTGATCTATAGCAATAGCAACCTTTACTTGCTCTTGAAGAGCGTGATTGGCTTGTTTTTAACAGCTACCTAGAGGAAGAAGGGTGATTGCTCTTCAGCTGTTAAGTCCTTGATGATTTGGTATGGTTCTTGAAAAAAAGGCAGCCCCAAAACGAGCAACACTTGTATTTTTCTGCTCTAGCATTTCAGATATGCAGTTGTGGCTGCCTCAGACACATGGGTAATGTAGAAATGCTGATTCTGTAGAACATACTTGATCCTGCCACTCTATTATCAATCAACAAAAATGTGAGCAAGTTGCAGGCAGCACCTAGCAGCAAATTATCTGGTGGGCAGAACTGAATAATGGATTCTACTTGAAAAGCTCATTTCACTGCCATCAGAAATCAAACCATAATTGGAATGTGCTAAAAGTGGAAAAGTAGTTCTTAAACTTTGATCATAGTTATAAGTTATTTTGATTAATGTAAGAGAATCATAGAATCATAGAATAGTTTGGGTTGGAAGGGACCTTAAAGATCATAGAGTTTCAACCCCCCTGCCATAGGCAGGGACACCTCCCACTAGACCAGGCTGCCCAGTGCCCTGTCCAGCCTAGTCTTGAACACCTCCAGAGATGGGGCATCCACAACCTCCCTGGGCAACCTGTTCCAGTATTTCACCACCCTCACTGTAAAGAATTTCTTTCTTATGTCTAGTCTAAATCTATCCCCCTCTAATTTATATCCATTGTTTCTAGTCCTCCCATCTGATATTATGTTAAAAATTCCTTCCCCTGCCTTTCTGTAGGACCCCCTCAGGTACTGATAAGTTACTATGAGGTCCCCTCTGAGCCTTCTCTTCTCCAGGCTGAACAACCCCAACTCCTTCAGCCTGTCCTCATAGGGCAGTTGCTCCAACCCTTTGATCATCTTCGTGGCCCTTCTCTGGACCCTCTCCAACAGCTCAATGTCCTTCCTGTGTTGAGGGCTCCAGAACTGGACGCAATACTCCAGGTGGGGTCTCACCAGTGCCGAGTAGAGGGGTAAAATCACCTCTCTTGACCTGCTGGTCACACTCCTCTTGATGCAACCCAGGATTTGGTTGGCCTTCTTGGCTGCGAGTGCACACTGCTGGCTCATGTTGAGTTTGTCATCAACTGACACACCCAAGTCTTTCTCTACGGAGCTGCACTCAAGCCACTCTCCACCCAGCCTGTATCTGTGCTTGGGATTGCTTCGACCCAGGTGCAGGACCTTGCACTTGGCCTTGTTGAACTTCATGAGGTTGGCTTGGGCCCACCTCTCAAGCCTGTCAAGGTCCCTCTGGATGGCATCCCTTCCTTCAGGTGTATCAACTGCACCACACAGCTTGGTGTCATCTGCAAATTTGCTGAGGGTGCACTCGATCCCACTGTCCATATCTCCTACGAAGATGTTAAATAGCACTGGTCCCAGTGCTGATCCTTGGGGAACACCACTCGTCACTGGTTTCCACTTGGACAATGAGCCATTGACTTTGAGTCAATGACTTTGAGTCTTTGAGTTCGACCATTCAACCAGCTCCTTATCCAGCGAGTGGTCCATCCATCAAACCCATTCTTTTCCAGTTTGGAGACCAGGATGTCATGCGGGACAGTGTCAAATGCCTTGCACAAGTCCAGGTAGATGATGTCAGTTGCCCTTCCTTCGTCCACTGATGATGTTACTCCATCATAGAATGCCACCAAATTGGTCAGGCATGATTTGCCCCTGGTGAAGCCACGCTGAACTCTGAAATAAAACTGTTCTTCTTCACATACTAGTGTTCATGCTTTTCCCTGAAATCAGGCAGTTGTTGAATACTCTGTCTGTTCAAATATTTCTTCCCTTCTTATGTATCATCAACTATATCATACTTGTACTTGTCCAGGTCCCTTTGGATGATAGCCCATCCCTCCAGCATGTTAACCATGCCACACTACTTGATGTCCCATCATTGTTAAAGTGTCTCTGTACCCATGACAGATTCCAGCCCCTAAGATGGAATCACCCTTTGCAAGTTGGAATAATGGGAAGCATGTGAATAATAAGAAATGTCTGAACTCTCCTTTTACATGCTATTTGATTATCAGATTCTTATGAAGGATGGATGCTCCTTGAACAATCTCTCAAGACCTTAAGTAGTCATATTATGAGAGATGGTGCAGTCAGACGCTTAGAGAAACTAATTTTAGTAGGTAACTTAGGGAACTCATGAATCTGTACGCTCTGCCCTATGGTGTTCTCATTTCTATGCAATCACAAGTTCTGAATGTGCTCCCACCCACCCTATATGGGCTTCAATGAACATTGAAGTGAGGAATATGTAAGGTATCTTTAGAACTTTTTTATATGTTTGTTTGAATCTCCTTCTTGCCTTCCCCTCCTGGAATGGGATGTTCTTCTAGTTAACTCTGGATATTGTTACTGTATCTTTGATTTATCATTGTTCTTTTAAATACCAGTAGTAAGAAGACAGCATAATGTTTTCTGGCTTTTCAGATTGATGCACACATAAATAAGATGCAGAATGAACTAAGAGGGAAGGCAAATTCAATTTGGTTTAATACTGACTGAAGTTCATATTACTGTACTATATAGGAACATAAATTTCAAATTCAAATATTGACTGAATATTGCTATGGTTTGCTGTATGAATTACTTGATTTGTTGGATTTGAAGGCTTTCTACAAGTATTATTTTTAGGATTTTATTTTTTAAATAGTAGCCCATGTAAATGTCACAGTTTATGTGATTTTTAAAAAACCAACAAAACCTAACCTCTGTAGCTGTAATAATATTTCAGGGAAAATAAAAAATTCAGTCTGTGGAAAACTGTCATGTGCAAAAATACTTTTATAGAATACTCTTTTTAGGAAAAAAAAATAATGAAGCACTGAAAATGTTTGTTTTGTTCCTTTCCCCATCTCCTCCCTCTATAGATCAGACACTCCATTGATCTACAAAGCTGTACCAAGCTGGTTTGTAAGAGTGGAGCACATGGTGGAGAAGCTGCTGGAGAACAATGCCCAGTGCTACTGGTAATGTCTGCTGCATGTATTAATTTTTTTAATTCTTTGTCTGGGATTGAATGCGTACTGGAACTTCATGTTTCCATTGTATCTTTAATTCACTATTACTGTAAAGGGGCTGGTAACCAATTTTAAGTAGTATTTTTATCTCACATTTCATGGAAGTGCTTCAGACTGGTACCCAGCATTTTGGGTGATGTTTGGTCTTTCTGTGAGAGGGCTGTAGGGGAGCTGTGATCCTGTTCCTGTGTGCCTCTGTTCAGTGGCTGTAATGGTGCAAAGGAAAGTGACTCAGCTCTCAGTGAACAATTACTGCTTGTGCTGTAGTTTTCTTGTTTCATAGACATTATTAGCAATTAAATTCTCCATGATGACCTTTTGCATAACTGCTTACGTGGTCTAAGCATTGTAAATATTGAAATATGTGGGAAAAATTAGTGATCCATGATACAGACTGTCCAAAAGTGCTGCAGTGTTGGCTTGCTGATAAGCACATGCCCTAGTCTGGATATGTAAGGAGATTTTATAGATTAGTTAAAGTGTTGCTTTCTGTTTTCCATGACAGAACATACTGTGATCCTTCTTTGGAGGGGAAAATAAACTGGAGAGGGGGTGAAAGTGTTTGTTCTTAGCTTTAATTAGCTTTCTCAAGATGCTTTTACTGTTTTGGTGGCTGACAGTAGACTTGCATGCTTAATTTTCACATGAGCATAAGAGAAATGTAATGATCCCATTAAGGACTTGTTTCGATAATCAAGATGTAGATATGATTTTCCAGAAACAAAGCTTCAAGAAGAAGCTGATAAGTAACCTCTGATTATCCATGAGAAACTAGTAAAAATTAGTAAACAATTCGAACCTTATTGTGTGTACCTATTTGAGGTTTCATGGTGTTTTTTGTAAGTTTTGAGTAGTGGGGAAACAAATGGAAGCAAATGTGAGAACTGTTGATGTACAGGTTTGGTGGGAAGAGCAGGCAATTAGGTTATTGGCAATATTCAACATGATGTGAATTGGTGTCACTGCCTATTCCTTGGGCAGCTTGTGAGTCTCAACTCTGTAGTTGGCCATTAAACTTATGCTTAAGATTCCTCTCAAAGCATTATATAGTTTTAGAGATTTTGAGATCTTTTTGTAGAGAATACAGTCTCAAGTAGGGCCCTACTATTGCTAAATAGTTAATAAAATAATATTAACATGTATTTGCAGTGTGTGATTTTACAATTAATAGTTTGAATACTTGATGGCTTTATTTTTTTCTTTGAAGATGACTTCTCAATTTAGCTTTTAAAAAGAAAAACATCTTTACTTGTAAAGTTTTCTTCCTGTGTTCTCCACTGATGTCAGCTCTTTTTGGGAAGTTACTTCCTCAACATTGGTTTGAGAATGCTAGCATGTATGGAAATTTGGGGATGTCAGTCTTTCCTGGAACCTACTTTTTTGGTTTTGAAGAGACTTGATCTCTTAAAATGCCACAGGAATAATACTTAGCTTTTAAAAAAATTATTTTTGGACTCTCTAGGGCTTCAGCATGTCCTGAAAATGAGAAAATTTGGGATAAATGCTTTTCAGACTTTTAACCTTCGCAAAATGAGATCGAATGAATTGCTTTTTTTATTCTTATGTCTGACTGATAGGAATGTTGTCCCTTAGGAATAGCTGCTCTCTTTATAGGTATACTTTTTGATGAAATAGATTAAACATAGTTGGACAAACTTTGCAACCTGATTGAATTTATAATTAGTTTTTTAATGAATTACCCTACTGATGGAGCCATGGTTATTCAAAGCTTAAAGACAGAAACTGACTTCATTTTTCAAAATGAACTTAACTGCAGCTGTCAAGAATGATTGCATGAGTAAACTGACAGAATTTTTGTAAAATTGGAAACAAAACCCTTTTCTACTTTCTGCCAACCTTATTCTGATCCAAGTGGGAAGTAATTTGCAGTAGATGTTACTGAAAATGCGGAATTAGAACAGTGTTTGAGAGACTCTGCTTCAGTCTTTGATCTGAGGTCTGTGAATGAAGTTCTCTATAATACCCAACTGTCACCAGAGATTAGAATATTAAAAAATGTATTATTGAAATGTAAGAAAAATAAATATATTCAAGGAAAGTAGTGCTTTGGTACTGAAGAGGGGTGATTTGGCTGCTGAACTGCTCAGGGCTGTCTGACCTTGACTTCTTCTTATGCTGTTAGGGAGGTTCTGGTGCTGCACCAAAGCCTGGGTCCTGGTATCTGTCTGCATTTCAACATGAATTGTTTGCTGTAACTGTCAAGCTGTGGAAGATTGTTGGAAGAGGTTTTCCTGTGTAACCACAGACAAGCAGCTAAATTACATCACCTTAGATTCTTATGTATAATACAGGATTAATTTCTGACATCAGAGTTCAAAGTTGGTATTTATTACAAGTGTGTATATTATTGTAGAGAACAAATTTATGCAATTTACACTTAATGTTTCTAACCTATTGTGGCTCATGCTTCTGGCAGTGTATGTCATTTTTATACTTGTACGTGACACAAAAGATTCTGTGGACTGTGTAGTTTGTGTTTAAGATCCTCTCTGAACTTTTTTATTTTATCTTTGAAAGCCCTTCTCACTTGAAGTTCCGCAGCAACTCCTGAAAGATTTACCCCTAGTTGTGGACAAGTTCCTGGTGTTAGAGAGATTATTGCACATTCTGATGTTTATTTGGAATGAACAGCTCTGGGTGTAGCACAAGAGCACTCATCAGTGAGAGACAACAGTAGGGTACTTCAAATAAGCCAAGCCTGTCTGTTATTCCTGTCTTTTTTTGGCACTGGAATAATCGGGCACTGCAAAAAAAGAGCTTGATATGTATAGGCCCTTAGGTGACCAAATGTCTGCATGTGCATCAGTCCAATACATTTCTCTTTTGAGTAACTTCTGATCTTGGTCTTTCTCATCTTTGACCAGCCACTCGGACTCCCACCTCTCGAAAGGCGTGATTTCATAATAATAATACCTATAATACCTATCTTTCTTGCAATAAAAAGCTAACATTTTTTCTATTAAACTTATTATTCTTGTTCAGATGAGAAATCTGAGCCAGTAGGAAGGGAAACAGAATGTACACCTGAGAAACTTGGAGGTGCACAAGTCCATGGGACCCGATGAGATCCACCCACAGGTCCTTAGAGAACTGGCAGATGAAGTTGCCAAACCACTGTCCATCATATTTGAAAGGTCATGGCAGACTGGTGAAGTTCCCACTGACTGGAGAAAGGAGAACATAATTCCCATATTTAAAAAGGGAAAGAAGGAGGACCCAGGAAACTACAGGCCAGTCAGTCTCACCTCTGTGCCTGGCAAAGTCATGGAGCAGATCCTCCTAAAAGGGTTGCAAAAACACATGGAGGGTGACACAGAGGTGATTGGAGGCAACCAACATGGCTTCACCAGGGGCAAATCATGCCTGAC
>VZTY01020212.1:22517-40767 GCA_013400935.1 Turnix velox
ATTCTATGATTATAGCATAATGGAGAACATCGATTACTGAGTAGCTTGTTTTCCTCCTTTCCCCTGCTCCCCCTGTTTTTTTAGGATGTCTCACAGGATGTTTTCTTCCCTGGCTTGTTAGCATTAATAAATACATTTTTATCCAAGCAGTCTTAAGTATGTCTTGGGGGGGAATTATGCTTTCTTTTTCTAAAGAAAAAAAAAATTAATATGATTGTGCAGTTGTAACTCTTGTTTTTGAATCATCAGTCAAGATTTTCTTGCTTAGGATCTGTGAATCCAGATCTGCTCTTTCTAGCAGCCTCTGTGGAGTGTATGGCAGCCAGTAGTCACTAGATGGCAACATTTCCCGCGTTAAAAATCTTACTTGTGTCATTGCCAACAGCAAGAGATGGAAAAGAAATTGCTGCAGGGTTAGCCCTGTGTTTGTCTAATTTAGAGCAGCGTAAGTCAGAGGACTTTATTCTTGGCTGTTATCGGACATAGCTGAGGATTAGATTTGAATTTCAAGGCTAGTTCCTGTTAATTTTGATAGCTTGTGTTCTGCAGTCTCCTAATTTTGCCATTTCCTTTCTGAGCCTCTTGAGCAGAGTTGCCACTTACATCATGAATAAAGCAGGCACCTTGTCAGCCACAGTGAATGGTCATCCAAAGCTTGTTGTTTGGTTCAAGTCATGTCTTATTAAATTACTCCAAATGTCAGTTCACTAAGCAGTTACAGTACTAATTGGGGCACTGATAGATCCATCTGCATGTATGATACGCTGAGTATCTGTCACCTTTGTAGGATTGCAAACATTTATATATTAGTTGAATTGAATCCTTGGTGTTAATGCTGTTTGAAAATACTTAGTACCTATAAATATTAAAGCATTCCAAAGAAACTGCAGAACAAAGAAAAGGGGAAGCTTCCTTTCTCGCTGTTTTCAGGGTGCAGGGGGTTTTGCCGTCATTGCTAGGTTTCAAATCTTTAATAGCAATTAGCATGGCGTCTGGGTCACGGAAATAAAATCTCTCAGGGTTTTTTATTATGAGTGCGTCGCAAAGTGGAGGTCGGGGCAGTTGCGCGGTGGCGGCGGGCTGCGCCGCAGTCTGCGCTGCGGTCTGCAGCAGCACTGCGGGCTCACCCACAGAGTTGCCATGGGAACCAGGAGAAAAGGGCGAAGGAAAACAGCGCTATAGTGAAAGGAGTGAAAGCACTATTCATTTAGCAAATGGAAGCTGCGTGAAAGTAGAAAATTCTCCCTAGGCCATCCAAACGTGGGTGGGGTGTGCGGTTACGCACCCTCCGGGTAAGGTTTTGTGGCTGGAGGAGAGAGTCTGCTGCAGTGGAAAAATGCTGCCTTCTCTGCACACGGCTGGCCTCTCCGCCGGTCTGCCTCTCTCCTCCCCCCCTCCTTATTTAATTAGGTCCATGATACAGATTGGCGCTAATTAAAGTGTCAAAAGGGCAGGAATAGTTGCTTATTTTATCTCCTTGAATTAAAAAGCATTAAAAATCAATTTGAGGCCATGTTGAAGGAGGGTTGCTATAGAGTAAATTAATATAATGGAATTAAAGACTTCGTTTTCAAAGGGTTGGTTAATACTTCAAAACAGAAGCATATTCTGGATCTAAAACAACCCTTGCATTCCTATTTGTGGTGTTAATTTTAGTAAATGTGTACATATTCAGTTAAATATGAAAAAGAGTAAAATAACTACTTAATTAGCTTTGGTTTTGCTGTTGCAACCAATCTATCTTCTGAAAGAAGGTATAAAGTAGTTCCTGACTTCAGGTGTAGTTTGCAGAGTCACTGGCTCAAACGTGAAAAGCTGGGTCTGAGGCCAGCTTCTCAGAACCAAACATACCAAATGCAGAGTGCTAATCTGGTACTAGAATTCCCAGTTCACACTATTCAAGACTATGTTTTGTTTATCGGCTTTATAGGCTAACACTAGTCAGCTAAAAGTGTTGTTCCATTAGCCATTATGAAATAAATTTTATCCAAGATGTAAACTTGCTGTGGCTTTTCAGAACATGTAATGAATAAGATTAGCTACTGAGAGAAATGATGAAAAGTGAGAAAGGATTAGTATATCTTTGTTATATCTTCAACAGCCTTTAATAGTAAATAGTTTAAGCATAGGAGATGTGTGGTGTGGCAATATTGGGCAGGGGTTTATTTCAGCAGTGGAATCTATGCTTGCAGAAGAGAGACAGTAACTGCTGTGAGACAGAGTTCCCCTGGCTCAGAGCCATGCACAGCCTTGGAATGCTATAATAAGTTGAGTTTGGGGCTTGCAGTTGTGTTACAAGCATGAGAGAGATACTGCAAAATACATGTCCAGAAAAGGAACAGATATCTTAATCTTTTCAGTGTTCCTGTCAAGGTTATATAATAATTTAGAGTTCTTACATCCTGCACATTTTTGTACACATGAATCAGAAAGCAAAGATACTAATTTTAATTGATGCTGTTCCTTGGGTATTAATTCATGATGAGAAGCCACTGATCAGCAGCTGTGGTGGCTTTCCAGCAGCACAGCTGCTCGTTATCTGGGATCTCGGAGATGGTCCTTAATTTCCTATTTTCCAATTTGTGCCTGCTTTGATTTTGTGACTTGTGTGCTGGGCAGTACATAAGTTCTGAAAGCAAAGAAAGTATTTTCTATTGTGGTAAGCTAATAAGCATTGTTAGAAAACTGTATTTTGTTATGCTTTCCATGAGGTTTTTTTTCCTTGTCAAATGGAGTTTATATTTTGGACACTGAGCAGCTACCATGAGAGGATGTGGAAGTTCACTGTGCAGAAGACTGTGATGTGTGAATTTAGCAGACCCCCTAATCTGCTTCAAAAAGAGGAACAGTCAAAAATGGGAATATGAATTTGGAGGATATTAATGATTTCTGTTATCTCTAACTTGTTAAGAGCTTTGTTAGAGAGACTAAAATAGAAATTAGTACTCAGGTTGAAACTAATGTACTTCCATTCAAATTCTTTTATGAATAAATTATGATTTATTCCTTTGTGTTGTGGAGTTCATTTCTCTGAACTTTTCAACTGCTGAAATGTCTGCATCCTGAAGTTGATTTAGTGCACCCTCTTGGGCACTGAGAAAGTAGGAATAGCTGTGATCGCACACTGTTCCACAGGCAAAATCAGGAACTTCTCCCACTGAGGCAGCAATCTTCTTAACCTCACTAAACACTTGGGAAATAAGTACAAAATCCTGTCTGTGCCATTTTGCAGAGAAATTTGAAGGTCAAATGAACACAAATTGTAGACCAGTTAAGAAATGGGGAAAAAAACCCTGCAGTTTCTAACAGTACAATTTTAGGATCTGCAGCAGGATAGTATTACAAGTTACTGATTTGATTTTGGTTGCAGACTCATGAAACTCTTTGCTGGAGCTTGACCTTTTCTGAGCTTGGAGTTGGTTGGGTGCCATGGTGGTGGGCTGCTCTCAGAGGACACTGCTTGTCCCCTTGTCACACTCCACTGCAAATTCAGGGGAGCCTCCAGTAGATAACTAGAATTGGTGGTTTGTGGCTGAAGGGTATTAAAAGTGAAACCTGTCCATATTAGCATATAGGGAAAGAGTTGTTTGTTTGTTTTTAGTCTGCATTTTAAACCAGGAATATCTGTATGGGTTGCCTTGCTTTTTCTTTTTGTTCTTATTAAACAACCACACACTAAGGACAATTTTGATGCACGGGGTCAGTGATTGTTCCTTGGCAAACTGTGCAGCCATTAACCCCATCAACATTCTGGGGACTATTTCTGCTTTTGAGTTTAGACAGGAGGTGTTTAACACACCCCAAAATGTCCTCAAAGCTGTAGATCATCACCGGTAGTGATTCATGGGTTTATTGCGGTCTTACCAAAGCCACAGCTCTCTTTGCAGTGTACTTGGGAATCAAGATGGAAGGAGTAACTGGGAGTTATGAGGAAGGCTGTGGGCTGTGAGTCTAAATATGGTGTGGCACAGTCTCAGGGTGAAATGAGTTTCTTCAGTTACACCAGGGAGCAGAATTTACTGAAGGGCAACACTCTTTAGGTTGCCCTTCCACTCCTTAGCTGAGTAAAACAGTCTTTCTGCACATTTAGGAAATCATTGCCTTGTGGTGATGGGAGAGTAAAAATGTCTTCCTTAATTTATAGTAGCTATCTTTGTCAGGGTGTTGTCTGTATTAAAATCTAACTAGAGAAGTATACTAAGAAAAATGTAACTTCCATCTCCTTTCTTGGCATACATGTTAAGGAATGGAAAAAAAACTCAACTCTAGAAGAAACACTAGCATGGAGTCAATATAACTTAGCGATCAAGTATCAGTACCAACATTGTTGAGAATATTCGTTTCTGTCTTCCCAGCCTAGTGAAATATTTAAATAGAAGGTGCCTCAGAATACTTGTTAATTTTTCCCCATGATATATAGGTAAGTTGGCACTGTCAAACTGAGGTATTTGTAGCTAAATCCAGAGATTAAAGGAAAGAACACAATGTAGCCTTGAAGCTCAGTGTGATGGGTGAGGCCCAGGTGCCTCCTCAGGTGAGTTCCTTGCTGGAGACTTTGATGCCCTGCAGTTGCTGGGTGCAGGCTTGAGCAGCATCTGTGCAGTGGTGACAGCCAGTTGGTTCCTTTAACTCTTTGTGATAGGCCCAAAATGTTTTTAAAATACAGGTTATTTTTACTTTATTTGATGGCGTTCTTGGTGGTGTTACTGTATCACACCTTGGAAGTGCCCCAAGTCATTGTTGCAAATGTGGTTGATGGTAGATGAAGTGGTTTGCGTTTTATGCTCCACTAAAAAAGCAGGGTCAGACGATTTTACCAAAAGTAGTAAATTATATACTTTCATAGTTCAGACTGAGATCACACTGTACACATTTTTGTGGTTAATGTCCAGTTTGGGTATAAAATTCATTTTTCATGCATGTTTTGAGAGGCAGATTTGAAACTCTTAGCACTTTAATGTCATTGGGGGATTGTTTCAGCCTCTAGCTATGTTAAATGGGACTAATAATTTCAGCTAATCAGTGTCTAACAACTTCTGAAAAATGGAAACTAGTTTAGAAGTGATGTAAAGAGAAGTTTTCCACATTAGAGGAGTGTTAGGTAAATGCTAATGATCTTTGCATGGTTTCCATTTGTGTTTGGAGAGACGGTCTCTTAAGGTCATTGCAAAAAGTTAACAGTAATGAGTCCCACTCTAAAACAAATTGCCAAAGCCTTGGTATGTCTCTAAATTTCAGAGCAGGGATATGGATGTCATGTGAAATACTAATCACTGAGTCTGTTTAAATTACATTTTTTATATTATGTTTTTCTTTAAGAAATGTTCCAGAAGGTAACATTGCAGCTGAAAATAAATCTGGAAATGAGCAGTGAAGCTGTTGAAACAGGAATTTCAGGCTGATATTTAGTGAGTCCTTTAATACTAGTTTCTGTCCACCTGAGACAGTATTAGCATCAAGATGTCTTTGGATCTCCTGGTGGCATCATCTGGGTAAAACTTCTAAAAGACAGCAGCTTTCGTTTCCATCAGTAGATTTTTTGAGGGATACTCACACTTATTTCAGAGATCTCCTGCTGCTGGGCTGAATCCTACCTTAGCATGTCATGTCATGTGGATTCTTTTAATTTTCCCTCTAAAGGGTTCTTGCGTTTTTATTGCTTTTATGGCTGATCTGTGATGAAAAGTCATTCCTGTTCTTCATAAAAAGCTTGATAAACGACAAAAAGCATGAAAAAGAAGAGGCAAAAGAGACTTTCTTTAGTTTGGCTGTTCCTTTTGTTAGAAACTTTAGGTCTCTAATCTGGCTTATACTTTGGGAAGGGACCTTCCAGTTATGCTGGAAAACCAAAACCAGAAAAACTTGCCATGGTTTGTTCAACAAATGAATTTTCAAGTTATCTGTATTATTGTTAGTTGTTGTCCACCATCTTCTATGTGGCTGTGTGACACCCGCTTCTTATAAGCTTCATCTGAGGTTGGTCTTCTTCAGTGCACCTTTAGGCTTGAAGGGGGTATAATATGACCTCAAACTCTTTTTTTTTTTCTTCCCCCCATCTGTTAGATAGTCATCCTGCAAATAGTTGATTATTTACTTACATCATAGGAAAAAGCAACTAGTTTCTATTAAAAACATTTAGCTGTTTAATGTGTCCAGGAAGCTCACTAAGTGTCAGGTTCTGATGGTAACTTTCACGTTGAGGACACTTTTGTATGTTGAAAATTTGTTTTTAATATCCCTGAGAGCCCACTAGTGCTCAAAATGAGTTTTCAGTGAGCACTGATAAGTTTCTGTTTTGTGGGGTTGTGAATTCTTAATTGGTGAATTAGAAGTGGAGATGATAAACAGTGTGAAAAGGCGTTTTTGTAGGATGTTAACCCAGGATTTCTTTGTTCTTCAGGCCTAGGGTAAAGTGCAGGGACCAGAATGCAAATGCATAATGCAAGGTGCCTTTCGACGCTATTACTCTGGGCTTTTGAAACTTTGTCATTTCATTCAGTACTGAAACCAGTAACTTGTATTTTTTCCTCTATGTAAAATCAAGCAGTAGTTTGTTATCCAGCCATAGCTGTTTTCTTTCAGTGATGGACTGCCCTGAGGACTTTTCGACTCTGTAGTGGATGAATCTGTTGTATGTTGTGCTGAATTATTTTAGAGTGGAAAAAAATGGTATTTTTCACAACTGTAGCTTACTTGTAGATCAGAGAAAGGCAGAAGAGAAGGTGTTGTTGCATGTCACAGCCAGTGCTGTGAATGAAGGTGCTTCAGTTGATGCAGTGTGTTAAAACTGACTTGTTTTGTGGATGAACTAAAATACAACCATTCCTACTAGATTTCTTGTAAGTGGAATCTAGTGATATGAGAGTACTTCTCTTATTTTTGGACCAGGGTTCCAGATTTTGTGAGGGAGAAGCGTTTTGGGAACTGGCTTAAGGATGCACGAGATTGGGCTATATCCAGGAACCGGTACTGGGGAACTCCTATCCCTTTGTGGGTCAGTGCTGATTTTGAAGAGGTGAGTAAAATCCCAAGGTTTTATGGTGACAGAAAAGCCTTTCTGTAAGTATTGCTTGCTTATTCTGATAGATCTTTGGCTGCTCTTAAGTTCTATTAATATGTCTAGAGAGTATATATATGTCTGTAGCAGGTGATAGATGCACATGTAGAGGTGTATTCATGTGCCCACGCTGTTTTCTCAGCTTTTGCTTGAAGAATGCAAGCAATTTATCTTGGGTTTTGTATAAGAATTGATTTTATCCTTCCTGGAAAAATGTTTAGTGACGGTAAACCTTGTGGGAATAACAAATGCAGTGAGAAAATGGCAGGGAAGGGATGATTTTACCCAGCCCTTTCAGTCTGTTCTTGAGATTCTGATGCTTGGTTACTTCAAAATGAATTGCTGCAGACATAAAAGCAAGTCCACAAGTGGAGAACAGTGAAAAAAATACATTTCTTGTGCTACCAACACGAATGTAACAGATTGTAAAACTGAATGTAGGGGAGTGTTGGAAGTATATGTTGGGAATGCTGCAAGTACCCTGCCATTTGCACAAAGCAAACTGCACAACTGTTCTCCAAGCATCTATATGTCAAGTCTTAAAACAGTTTGTGAGGACTTTTTTTTTTTTCTGCTGTGGTGGTTATTTCCATTAGACATGTGTACTAGGAAATGGGCAATGCTAATCAATGTCCGGATGTCCATGAAAGATGAGCAATGGTGACAGCCTATGAAGCCTTTGTTTCTATCTCCCTTGATTTGAAAGAGTTTTCATTTCCATTGTAGACATGGAAAACCTCAGTTTAAAATCATGTGCCAAGAAGTATGCTGTTTTCTTAAACTGAACTACTGCTTTGATGTACTTCATAAAGCATATTTTATTTCCTGTTCATTGGAAATCTTGGTGATAGGCAAGGAGATGCTGGGGGAGGGTGAGTCACTCCTTGCAATTACCATTTAAGTATCTAAGAAATCCTTGGCATTTGAATTCTATTTATACTAAGAGCATGTTTATAAATTACTAGCAAACCAAGTGCTTCTGTCTCTTGTATTATAAGTTTTAACATTTATTAAAAAATGTTATATATAAATTGTCAGTTGTCGAACTACATTTAATTCCCTTTTTTGGTACAGGAGGGCTTTTAGGACAAGGCTTTTGGTTTTCTACTGAAGTATTTCAGGTCTTCATTTTACAACTGAAAAAGATTGTATAAAGATTACATTACCTCCCACTCCATGCCTCTAAACTTCATTTGTTGTTCAGTCTCTCTGTGTCTGTATTCCTGTGTGTAGAGGTTTTTTTGCTTTTTCAGATTTGATTTGTTTGTTTTAAATAACAATGTGATGTCTATCTGGGAAGATTGACCTTTTCTTTGAAATTAGATGCAAACATTGCTCAGGGCTTGATGTTCTGAATAATGATAGAAACACCAACAGATATATTATTTTTATCCACAGATGTTATAAGTTTGTTTACTCTAGAGTCTGAATGTCAAGCTTCGGTAGTCAAGGATGGCTTCTGGACCTTGCTTAATTTCCAGTTAAGGGTTTTCTTAATATTCATGATCTTTTTAGATGTATGGGATATAGCTTAAAAACTAAATACCATTGGAACAGGTATGGGAACTCAAGGCCCAAGTGACACCTGCTCTCATACAGAAATAACATTGACTCCAACTGTCCTGACCCTGAGGTTTTATTGCAGGCTGATGCTATGTGAGATGTCTCTTGGTCTTTGTTGCACACAATTTATGCTCTGAATACTAAATCCTGGAGAGGTAGTAATATGCAACTTAATATACAGTGAGGTGGATTAGTTGTAATCAAACAAATACCTGGTTTCCCACACTTTCATTTTAGCTTTTATTTAAAATTTATTTCAGAATAATTACCAGGTAGAGATGCATAATGGAAGTTCAAAATTGAAGCTTGTGCATATTACCATGTTTCTGCAGACACTGTGTCATTCTAAGCTTTCAAATCTCAATGATTTACTCGGTGGAGGAAAACATCCCATTTGGATTAGATAACAAAATTCTCTCATAAAGCATCTAAGCTGATAAAGCAGACATAGGCTAATGTTTTATAGCTCTTGCATACAAATGATAGTACTGAATGTTTGGTGGTGTTGGCAAAACTCTAAACTTTTCATTGCTTGGGAAGCTGTTAGCCCTCCCCTGGCTTTGGGTAAGGGATATGGGAGGAGAAGACTTGCGGTGCGTGTTCTCCTGAGGGGAGAGGAAACTCCAGGCTGTGTGAAGAATGCTGTTTTTAGCTGACCTTGGCAGTCATTCCTTTACTAATTACTATGCAGAGGATGCTTTCTGAAGATCCCAGGCTGATATCCTGCAGGGATTTATTTCTTCTTATGAACATTCTTCATTCGTCCATCATCGCAACTTAAAAGAGCTGAAGTAACAAACCACTAACAACAAGTACTTTGTTGTGACTGGAGAACTGTGTCACAGAACACTGTGGTCCAAGAATACTGACAGATGGCTTTATTCTTCCTATTTAGATAGAGAATCTTGGCAATAATGCCAGTGTTCATTTTGTTAGAAGTATTTAATCTTGGCCTGTGATTTCATGTTATATCTCAGTGGTGCTGACACAAGGTTGAACAACCCCCAGCCCATATGCATCGCCCTTTCCTGCCTGCTATTAGTGCTAATATAACAACTTCAGAAGGTACTGACAGACCTACAAGTCTCCTGTCTAATGTTTGAAAACAGATTGCTACTGTGTGCAAACAACTGACATTCATTGAATGTCTCTTACAGATAGTTTGTATTGGTTCAATGGCAGAATTGGAAGAGCTGTCTGGAGTGAAGGTCACTGATCTCCATAGAGAAAGGTGGGTTACAGAGGCTGTTAACTAATTATTAGAAAGACTTAAGAAGACATAAAAAATACTGGTGTTCTTTGCCCAAAAGAACAAATTTAAACAGATTTAAACAGATTTAAGGAAAATTGAGAAGCAGTAAGAGGACTTGCTATTACTATGTGTAGGTTTTTCGTTCTGTGTTGGACACTTTTAATACATAAGTCTCTCTTAAAAAAGAAAAAATGTCAAAGCAAATGTGGAACTTNACAGATTTAAGGAAAATTGAGAAGCAGTAAGAGGACTTGCTATTACTATGTGTAGGTTTTTTGTTCTGTGTTGGACACTTTTAATACATAAGTCTCTCTTAAAAAAGAAAAAATGTCAAAGCAAATGTGGAACTTTCTGAAGAATCAAATTTAGAATCCGAACTCCTGTTGCACCTAATGTGCAAGCATAATGTTAACTTTTTGTGCTAATTCTAGGTTTTGTTTAGAATTTGTCAATCTTCTTTCCTGTAGTATTGATCACCTCACGATCCCTTCACGCTGTGGCAAGGGGTTACTACACCGTGTTCCTGAAGTTTTTGACTGCTGGTTTGAGAGTGGAAGCATGCCTTATGCACAGGTCCATTATCCATTTGAAAACAAAAAGGAGCTTGAAGATGCTTTTCCTGCTGACTTCATTGCTGAAGGCATAGACCAGACCCGAGGATGGTAATTGTCTGCCACTTTATTATTTGATGTTATTGCCCTGCTTCTAACACTGTTCCATCTGGGATGATCCTTTTATATGTGGATAAATACAGGATTTCTTTCTTTCAGTAGAATTTAAGGTTTACTAAAGTTTGGTGACAAGTATGTTTCATAAAAATGATGTTAACAGCTGTTAGCTATTGATTATAATTTGGATATATAATATCTATTCCATCTGGAAGAAAAGTTAAGTTTTGTTTCTTTGGGTGAAAACCTGCTTATTCCTGAGCAGCCATGCTTTGGGGATTGGGAGAGGCTGGTTCAGGGCTAGAATGAAGGAGGAATGGGGAAAGAATAGCTTGAAAAGTTGCAATACTAATGGGTCCATGTATTAGTCTTTCTGTTGCATTGTTCATGATGTTCATGAAAGGAGAGTAAAAACTCTTATTTTTCCTCTTTTAATTATTTCCTTCTATTGGAAGGAAATTTTAAAATTGAGTTTTGCAGGGGGTTTTGATTTTTACTTTTTTTAAGAAAAGAGACTAACAGAACACATGATAAAGGCATATCAAATGAATGCAAAAGACAGTCAGAAACTGAATGTCTCCCTATTATATTTGATAAAGATAAAAGGACACTGTAATTTAGATGGGAAAAAATGAAAAGAAAAAAAAAGTTAGGTTTTTCTGCTGTGTAAAGGAGCTACTGAATTGCCAAAACTCAAAATAATTAGAAATGGTTGGCTTTTGTCTGTGGTTACAAAATCTATTCCTGGTTGTCAGAATTCCAGGAATGATAAATTTTGTTTCAGGGTTTAGCTGTTTGAGATATCAGAGTGGATTAGTATGTGTCACACACACTTACTGCAGTGTTACTTTTAGTGCTGAGCTTTGAAGCATGTGTAGGAGATATGACAGATGAAAGAATAAGGCTGATCCCATATGCCTCCAGTGAAGCTCTTCAGTGCCTTTAGAGAATGTTTGTAATTTTCACACAAGTTGCCCTTGTTATAGTGGTATTAATTTAGACCTGAGTGCTGTACAATGTCCAGACCCACTAAACTATTGTTTCCAGTTCATAATGTTATTTATTTTAAATAACCTGTAGTTTCTAGTTCACTGATGTCAACCTATCCACAAGTTGTTGCTGAAAGCAGGTTCTGTCCCTCTTCTTAGTGGACCAAATCACATCTGTAATTCTACTAAAGATGGAAAAATAACACAAGAGATCCAAGCTAGCATGAGCAGTGACTCCATGGTATTGGGTGTGCACCTAATACACCTTAGTTGGATCCTGTACAATCATGTGCTCTGGGCAAATTGCAATGGGGAGTAGACTGTTTTTTGTTTTTAACACCAGCATAAGAGTTGCTGTAAGTCTTCACCATACTCAACTCTGTCTCCTCTTATTGTAAACAGGATACCAAAACATGTGGCTGGGTTTGTGATATTTACACCTTTTGCAGGGTAGCAGCCAGGATTCTATGATTTGCATAAGAGTACTTTTGTGAAAGTAAGAAGATATTAAAATGTGAGGTGGTGAGTTTATGGTGAAAGTAAGACTGTTCTTAAGGAAGGCTTTCATTCTAAAGTTATTAGGCTCTAGGTAATTTTTCTCAAGTCATGGAAAAAAGCATTTTGAAGAGAAAATTATGTGTTTTCTGCCAATATGACAGGGCTGTATCATCATAGGCCTAAATGAACAACAGACTGCTGTGATCAGAAGTTTTAAGTGCATGGCATGTGACTTATTTTTATTTGATGTATTCTGTATGAAGTGTTAAGATGGAGGATAAAGATTGGTTTTGTGTCAGGTTAAAAACTGCAGGTAATGTGAGCTGAAGACTGGTAGGTGGTGAAAAGCTGAGATGATGGAGATCTGATGGCTTCTGGTTGACTGGAGTGTGGGAGAAAGTCAAGGGAGATGTGGGGGAAAACTAATGAGCTAAGAGAGTGATGGCTTTTGTTATTTTGTGCATGTATATGAGAAAGGTGAGCAACACTTGTTAAGACCAGAGGTAAAAATCATAATCATTGAGTGGCAAGACTGGCCATATGTATGGATTGACTGGAAAGGCTCCATCTCGGGATTGTGTACAGGGAGGTGAAACAAAATTCAGGTCAGAATGTGGTGGCCTGCAAGGAACTCGCAGCTGAAGGGTTTTGGCATGAATCACAGGATTAAGAATTTACTCATAGTTGCTCAAGAAAGGAGAAAACTGAGGGTGCACTCTCCCTTTGGAGGGAGTGGAAGATGAAGAAGGAAGAGTGAAGAAAGTCGACTTCTGTCCCTGGGATGTTAAGGGTTTTTTACTGTTTCAACTGACTGCTGTATGTCTTAAAGGACATCATTAGAAGCAGGCTCATATTTGGTGAAGCAGAAGGGCTAAGGCAAGGAAGTTGTAAGAAACAAACATGTCTGTGGAAAAGATATTTCCAAACAAGGTGCAGGTAGACAATCTGAGAAGGAATGAGTTTTGTCAGAATGGTGCGTAAGCCATTCTGAGACAGTCTTGTGACTGTCATCAGTTGAAATACCTCGTTGCTAAGGTTTGACAATGCAAATAGCATGAAACTTGTGAGAAGTTTTTTGTATGTGTTTTTTTCAGTACCCACAATCTTTCTGTGCAGTTCTCCTGATGCAAACAGCATTGAAATCCCTTCTGGTTGATTCTGCTTTGTCCTCTTTTTATTTGCAAATAGACTTGGTCTAATATGAGAATTTGACCAGTTTACTGAAACTTATGGGAGTTTCTCTGTGCAGTGAATTCTGAGGGTGCTGCTGTGTTTGTAGTGACCAGCCAATGCTGTGGCCTTGGGTTGTCACTCATTTGAGTGAGCGGTCAGGTGTTTGTGTTGAGGGGTTTTCTTAAGAGGATTAACAGTGAAGAGGGGGATTTTTGGCTGTGTGTTTGTGTGTGCAGGTGTAGTAATGCTGGTTAAAATTCATGAAATAACAATGCCATTTAATGAGGAGAGTTTGTGTTATGCAGTGTGAATTAAGGTGATGGTGAGAGCTAAAAGCCTGTCTGAGAGAAATGTCAGAGCTGTCACATAACCCATTGAATAAGTGTGGTAACACACACAGCAGCCTTTTCAGAGCTTTGAGGCTTCAAGTGTCAGAATAACAATTTTGCAATTATAGACAACTTTTTGATAAAATTACATGGAATATACAGGTGGACCTTTTCTCCTGCACTAGGGTGTTTCTTCACTGAATCTTTGTGCAAATGCACTGTTCTGAGGCATGACTGTCTTGTGCTTTATTATAAATCAATTAGCTTTCATATAATCATCTGCTGTTTTAAGGTTGCTAAGCAATCATCAGTGTGAGGCTCATTTTTAACCAAGAAAGCTGTGGCTCACCCTCCTGTTATTTTCTTAAAGATAATTTTTACCAGTGAATTTATGGAAGCTCATTGGTACCTACTTTGGTGAAGGTTCTGGCTCCTGAGTTTGCATCATTTTGGATCTCCACTTCATTTCTCTGTAACAATTGGATATTGGCATATTGAAAAACTGGGGTCTGTGCTTGCTCTGTCATGAGTTCCTTAAGCATCCTTGATAGTTTTATACAGGCAATATGCATGCATCAAACAATGGGAGTCAGGAACAGTATGGATTTTCCATTTTAAGGGACAAAATAATACTATTTTCCTCATGACCTTTCCAGAGCTTACTACTACAGTTCTTCAGCTTTCTTGGACTTTCTAGGAGATCTCAACCAAGGAGAAACAGTATGATATGCAATGGAGTGTAAGCAGATCTACTTACACTGAAGACCTGTTCTGAGTCCTTGCCCCATTAGTGTTCCACATAGTGAAATTCTAGCTTTACTGGAGTAGAAGGTCATAATATAGGAAGGTCACATTTATTCTGTTTCTTGTTTCAGGTTCTACACTTTGCTGGTGCTGTCCACTGCTCTTTTTGGAAGGCCTCCTTTCAAGAATGTGATTGTGAATGGCCTTGTTCTTGCCAGGTTGGGATGTCTGCCACATCTTTCCTGAACAGATTTTTTGGTCAAAGAATATTTCAGATAAGTCCCCATGGAATGTAAATTAAATCTGAAATGGACTTTGGTATCTCCCTGAAAGTCTTAACAGCTCCAGTGTTACAGGAAGCAAGAGGCACCCAAGATCATAGAAAATAAAAGATACCAGTTATGCAGTGAAAAGGGGATTATAAATGAGGTTTTAGATGCAATTTTAATTATATTTTTTCCCTTGATTTTCAAATGAAACTTTACCAGTGGGCTGGAGGGATTGATTCAAAATTAGCCCATCTTCCCCCAGCTTTGGGAGGAAAGGTGGGTTCCTGCTTAGGTTTGTGGCTTGGGAGCATCTTTGGGAGGGGGGCTTTATTTTTTCTCCTGAGTTGCTCTTGTGTCTTGAATGATGTCCTAATGTGTAGTTATGTCTATGCCACCAAGAATATAATAGGCAAAATTAAGCAGGATTTAAAGGGCCTTTATCCTTTTTCCTTTATCCATTTATTTGCACAGTTCTGATAATTTATGCCTATATTCTGCTGTTTTCTAGTGATGGACAAAAAATGAGCAAAAGGAAGAAGAATTATCCTGATCCAATGAGTATTGTAAATAGTTACGGAGCTGATGCACTGAGGTAGGATTTCTTTAATTACTGTCCAATCTAATGTGTGAGCTTTCTGTTTGTAGTTGATGTGCCAGGAGGGTTTTTGACAATTAGCAGTAGGAAGAATGGTAACTTTAGAAACTTCTAGACCACCATGGCAGCCAAATAGCTAAAAGGATGGATGAGTCAAAAGAACTGGCAATAGCTACAATGCATGGACTTTCTGTACCCTTGTCTCATCTCCCTGAAGGCTGCTCATAGCTAAGGCTGACGTGCTGGCTGGAGGCCTTCTGTCAGAAATGTGTGTCTATGTGGTAGGGAATGCTTCTCCTCAGCCTGCCATTGCAGCTAGTGGTCAGAGCTGACTAATGAAAACTGGAATAAATTCTTCTGTTAGTTCACTGGTAAAGCCATATTTTAGAAAAGAATTACTGTATAATGCATGGAAATGTTTGTTTCTTGCTGCTACTGATACTATGCATATTTTAAGCAGAAAGTGCTTCTTTTTTGTTCTTGGAGCTATGCAGTATGTGCTTAATAGCAGTGAAAACAGAAAAGCAGAAGGGGAGCAGCCTGATGTGTGTGTGTGTATATGTATATATAAAAATTGTCCTAGTCAGTGAAACACTTGAGCTGTGTTTAATCTGTTTTAAGAGTATACTAATGAATAAATTAGTACTAATGAATAATTATGCATTTCTTTGGCCCTTTGGGGTAGGCACTAACTATGTGCATGGAGTGGTATCCTGAGGTAAAGGTGCAATAAAGACATTTTAGTAACTGCAGGAGTACATTTAGACCTTTCTCACGAGCCTTGTAGTTCTTGCTGTAGGTAAGAAGACTCGGAACTGTCCCACAGATTGAAGTGTATGTTACAGCTCAACATGGAAGCGATTGACCTCAATGGATTCTTATTATTCCGGGGTGTTTTGTTTATTTGCGATAGATGGTTGTTGCCTATTGTAGAGTATTTTTAAAAGTACATAGGAAGTTCCCTATGATTTTAAGCTTTTTAGCATTTAGACAGCATAGTAAATTACCCTCTCATATATGTTCACAATGTACAATGCAGATTTGGGTGGGTTGCATAAATCTGATCAAGGTTGTTACTTACAAATAGTGAAGGTGTATTGGCAGAATATCAGTGAATTGGTAGCTGCAACAGTGAGAAAAGGTTTGGAGTTACACATATTGGAGATTTCTAAATCATAGGTGATGTTTCAGTTGAAAAAAAGATATGCCTTTCTTAAAAAAATATTTTTAAAATTCTCAGACACCAGAAGTTTCATTTTTCTCTTCATGTTTTATTACTAAAAAGCTAATTATTTTTTTCTGCCTCTCTACTCATTCTTTAATGCCACATTTATTTATACATACACCCACCTAGAGAGTAAAAAGCATTGCAAACTGGGTTGGTTTCTGGCAGCAGCTCTCCAATTCACTTGTTTCTGCTTATTCACTGAAGTGCTTGATAAGTTCTGTTTATAGAAAAAGCTACAACTGAAGGGTTTTTTATTTGTCTCTTTCCCTGTGGAGTCAGTTTAGCTTTTGCAGTACAGATATATACACTTTAAACTACAACTTTGAAATACTCTCAGCAGTAGCTTGATAAATAGATCAGCGGAAAATATAGATACAAGTTGTTTAAATGAAAATGGAATTGAATTGAAAGGGCCGACAGAAGAAACAGCAGCGCAGGGAATTTAACAACCCAACCTCAGGCTTTGTGAAACTTGGATCCTGCATGAAATCTGTAGCTGTTTTCTTCTCAGTCTGTCCAAAAAATGCAGAACAAATAATGTAGCACTACAGACAACTGTTCCAGAGAAAAGAAAAGGAGATCACAGTTTCTTAGGTGTTGTTAGAAACTTTGCTAATACCGGCTTAATTTGAAGAAAGTTGTATTTTCTGCTCAATTTGTAATGCCCCTTGGTGTGATTAAATTAATAACATTCTGCCTTTATTATATATCTTATTAGTTTTTCAGTATAGTAGGTGAAAGTGTCTTTGCATTGAAATAATTCAGGAAATTAGTATTCTTCTGACATTTACGTATTGTAAGTTTGTGTAGATCTGCCATGTTAAAAAACACTCAAAGCAAATCTGGAGCTTTAGCTCTATTTTCAATTTCTCATTCTAAGAGATACTTTAAAAAGACTCACGATAGATTTTGCAGCAAGTACTGCTGAGGTGGGTGCAAAGGAGCAGTTTAGTAGCTTCTTGATGGTTCTGCTTCGTTTTTGTCACTGCCTTCTCGGGAGGAAAGCAATGGTGGCAGTGGCCATTATTCCAGGTAAGTCCCAAAGTGGTACGAGGCCTGGAGTATCCTGCTGCACCTTTGGGCGAGACCAGCTCTCCTGTTCAGAGCAGAATTATGTTGGACTTCTGAAATAAATAATGAACAATAAGCAATAATTAATTGTTTGGAGGTTTATTTTAAATATGCATTTATGAACTGTTGTTTAATTAAGGACTTACTCCTTCATTATCATAATTGTTCTGTTTTTTGCAATTAGAATTTATACACCATGTTTAAAAATGCTTTTTTTCTAATTTTCTTCAAATCAGTAATGAAGGTGCCCACTTCTGTGCTGCTTTACTGCCTGTTTTATTTGACAGTTCTATTTTTATGTATTCATTTTTATGCAAGAAGCTCTCCTTCAAAATTTATGGTATGCTATTCCTGAATGTGCTGTGTCAAACCCTGTTAAGATTTTAGAGCCTCGTAAAGGAAGTGCCAGTAGAAGTACATTAGTCCATGGGAGTGATTTTTCAAGTTGATAAAATTTGAGAAAATTAATGTCTACTGAGAAATGCCACACTCTTCAAAATAAGACATTCTGTTTGTTCTTCATAATTGGAAAACTCAAGGAAGTGTATCAAAATTAAGTTTGTAATCAAGATTTTTTTGATGCCTGAGTAAGACCTGGATTCTTTGACTTCAGTTGACAGATAGCAGTTTGTCTCCATAGACAGAATATTTGCTTTGGGGATAAAATGGAATAAAGAATAAAAATGGTTTTTGAGAACTTGCAGCCACTGAGGAAGCTGAAGAACATGCCTTGCTCCTTATTTCTGTGTTTGCAGTAGGCCCAAAAGCTTTTTAGAGTGGAAGAAATTAGCTAGATAGATTAGAAACGTAATTG
>VZTY01020229.1:1033-15541 GCA_013400935.1 Turnix velox
CCTAGTTTCTGGTTGGTTGGTTTTTGTTTGTTTGGTTTTTTTTTTTCTTTTATGTAGCAGAATATTCATATCAGGGAAATAATTTGCGTTTTGGAGAACTGCCCCTTAGTTTTTCCAGCCCACACCACCCTGTGGCACCTTAACACTGGTCAATTGTTGCAGGCTCTGCATTTGATGTTTTGATTTTCACCCCGTTGCTCTGCAGAAGAGGATTGTGCAACAGCTGAGGGCTGAGCTGTCTTTGGGAAGATGCATTCACATCTCAAACTCCAGCCAGAGAAGCCTCTTTAAAACTGTGCACTGACAAAAAGTGCTTGAATTATGGATAATCTGCTGCATAAGCCTGTCTTCTCTTTCACAAAGCTTCCCATCCATGCAATTTGGAAACTTGTATCGACAGTGAAAGACAAGAGGATTCAAAGAAAGGTAAAAATTAGTTCAAAAAAACCCCCAAAAATCCTTCAGTGTGTGTGACCTAACTCTATATCTTAAAGGGAGAGGATCTGAAGTTTAGCTGCACTGTTTTCTAAATGTCAGTATCTGGGAGTAATGGCTACGTTTAAGTTTCTTTGTGAGCTTTGTGACTTGCAGAAAATTGTCCCTGAGAACAAACAGTTTTTCATTCTCAGGGAATCACAGGACACTTAAAGCAATTTATGTCTTGATACCATGAAGTATTAAGCTATCATTACCTGGCTGTTAAGGATTTTTTAAAAAAATCCTATTTCATCTCTGCTGTTAGCTGTTTCCAGTGTAATTCCAGTGCATCTTGAATCACTCATCTCCACCCCAGCTGGCTGGAGACATTGTTAAACTTTCTTATCAGTCTTGAAACTCCTATTTCATCGCTGTTGTTAGATTTTTTCAGTATAATTCCATTGTATCTTGAATCATCTCCATCCCATCTGCCTGAAGAAATTGTTAAACTTTCTTTTCATAGTCTTCAATCCCCACTGCTACACAAAGGGGGGTATATTTGAGGAAATGAATTCCTAAAAAAGTATGTGAAATAAATTAAACTTCCCTTCTCTTAACTCTCCTGCTCACCATAAGGATTATGCTCTGCTGTTTTCTGTGCTCTAAGGGCTTTGTGACTACTGAGAGATGTTGATTTATCTGAGATGAGGTGTAGGGACTGCTCAGCATTTGAGCTTTTTGACACATAAACCTGCCAGAAATAAAAGATTGGATTCCTGACAGTAGGGCTTGCAACTTGGTTTCTGAGATGTTCTTAAATGATGGCTTCTTGACTTCAATGCAGTGCGAATATCCTTGGGAAACTGATTTATTTGAAGTTCACAGAATGATAAGATGTCAGGGATTCGAGAGATCATCAAGTCCAATCTCCCTACATAGGATAGATCCAGGTGGGGTTTGAATGTCTCCAGAGAAGGAGACCCCACACCCTCTCTGGGCAGCCTGGGACACTCTTCTCTCAACCTCAGTGTGAACTTTTTTTTCTTATATTTCTATGTTTTGTTGCTTTTTCATAAGGAAATAGAGATTATTTAGCAGGAGGAGGGGGCAAAGGGGCCATGAGGCTGGAATGGGGCCATTTCTGATGAATTACTGGGTTTTTTTCCACCCAGTATGTGCTGAACATTAAACTACCTGATAAGCTAGAATTAGCCTATAATGAGAGCCCAAATTCTGCATTCCTTGGAAACAATTAAACTTCTCTTTGTGTGCTAAATGATGGTAGAGCAGCATACTTCCCTCAACCAGCGGTCAGAGGCACATTCCTTTGACATGAAATATTGTGGAAAAAAATAATAATAAAAAAAAAAGTACCAGGGCTAAAAGTGGTGAGGGGGAAATCTGCTTTTCCTGTTTTGTTACAGTAATGGTCATTATTTTCATTCTTCCTCCTGAGGTTTTTACAAGCTCGAGCTCCACATGCTTAAAGAAACGTCTTATTCATTTCCCTTGGGTTTATCCAGCATTGGCAGGACCAACATTTGCTTCTTTGACCCTACAAACACACAAGGGGTGGAAAGAGCATTGGAGCTCAGCAGCTTGCCCTTACATGACGTTGAGAATAAGCTTTTTTATTTCTGAGGATCACATTCTTTTAACCCAGCCCATGGGATTGTTTGCTTAACGCTGGCTCAGTGCCTTTTCATAAATATTATCAGTAGATGGCTAACAGTTTTTTCTTTGAGAGATTCTGGGGGTTTTTTTAGGTCATTTTCTCAATATTCATCCATTACTGATGTGGACAGGTAATTAATTATCACCCAGATGCTAGCAGTTTTCATGCAGAAGTCATAGAATCATAGAATGGTTTGGGTTGGAAGGGACATTAAAGATCATCTACTTCCAATGCCATGGGCAGGGACATCTCCCACTGCACCAGTGCCATCACCCTCACAGGAAAGATAAAAGTGTGGCAGGACTAGGAGTAATGGATGCAGATTGGAAGAGGGTAGTTTTAGGCTGGATGTAAGAAAGTTCTTTAATGTAAGAGTGGTGAGACACTGGAAGAGGTTGCCCAGAGAGGTTGTGGATCCCCCCTCAATCCCTGGAGGTGTTTAAGGCCAGGCTGGATGAGGCACTGAGCAACCTGGTCTAGTGGGAGGTGTCCCTGCTCATGGCAGGAGAATTGGAACTAGATGATCTTTAAGGTCCCTTCCAACTCAAACCATCCTATGATTCCTATGATGAGCACTGACCAATTCTATCACACCCTGAAACATAAAACGAATGAAGGTTTGTTTTGTGGGATACTGTCTTAGCACCTCCCTTCTGAGGACAGGCTGAAGGAGTTGGGGTTGTTCAGCCTGGAGAAGAGAAGGCTCAGGGGGGTCCTCAGAGTAACTTCTCAATACCTGAAGGGGGCTACAGAAAGGCTGGGGTTGGAATTTTTAATAGGGTCCAGGGTGGCAGGACAAGGAGTCATGGATGCAAATTGGAAGAGGGGAGATCTCGGGTGGATTTAAGAAAGAAGTTTTTTGCTGTGAGGGTGGCGAGACAATGGAAGAGGTTGCCCACAGAGGTTGTGGATGTCCCCTCAATCCCTGGAGGTGCTTAAGGCCAGGCTGGATGAGGCATTGAGCAACCTGGTGTGGTGGGAGATGTCCCTGCCTGTGGCAGGAGTGTTGGAACTAGATGATCTTGAAGGTCCCTTTCAACCCAAACCATTCTTTGATTCTATGCTGCTTGGACAGTCATGGAGGCAATAACTAATGGCTAATAACTTGGAGTTGCTCGAGGTTTGTTTTCCAGCTGAACTTTTGAGAGGATCTGTAGTAACCAGGACATTAAATGGTGAGATTGCGTGGTTTAGAGAGCAACCAGTAGCTTGATGCTAAATCAAATCATTCCATATGTGTGAGGATGTGTCTTCATTGCAGTATTCTTCTGGCACTGCTGCTCTGAGCTGCTGGAAGAAATCCATTTAATCAAAACAAGCATTCCCATATTTATTAGTGTGTTAGTCCCAAGGCATGAAGCTTTATCAATATAAAATAAACTGAATGTGATGCTGTTACATTGCCTGGTGTTACGCTGTGAATGTAATGAGGCTTGTTGAAGAACTGCTGTTTGCTGTAATGTTCCAGAAAAGATCCACATCCTAGGAGACTTTTTCACTCATCAAACATTTGAAATGAAATAAAACACTAAAATAAGTGTAATAGCTTCAAGCTGACCCCAGCTTTGCTTGCTCACTTTAATGAGTTGCATTTCATTCTGGAAAGCAGACAACTAAAAATCCTGTTTACCTGTTGCTTAGAAACTTCCCAGAAACTGATCACCCAGAAGAGCATTTAAGGAATCGAATATTTCAAGAAAAACTGAAGCTGTGAAATGAATGCAACTTGTTCAGGAATAACAGATTCTGGAAATTAGTAGAGAATCTTTTGGAATCCAAGGGATAAATGGGTTATATAAAGGACATGCATAGATTAGAACATCCAGAACATCCTTCTTACACTAAGAAGGATGAACTTCCTTCAGGTATACAGTATGGCTTAGGAAGACTGTTTCCATCCTGGTGGTCTACTAAATGTTTCCTCTCTTGGATCACCTTCTGGAATCATTCCTTGCTGAACACACCAGGCCCAGCAGCATGGACTTCACAGAGAATGGGTATGATTCAATAATGGAAGTATTTGTGATCTTTAAGATTTTTCCTCCTCTGTTTTGAACTCAATATTGGATGTTTTAAAGCACAAAAAGAATTTGGAAAAGTTCTTGAGAAGTCTTCTAGAAATGAAAATGTGTTGTATGGCTATAAGGTCTCTATAGTTCTTTTGACACTAAGGAACATTTTAACAGCATGGTTGAGTTTAGGAGGTAATTCTAGTTAAACGAGGCTTTTATCTAGATCTTTATAGCTTTTTATTATGGGAATATTTATTTTGAAGGAGAATTCTTATATATTGAATTTTTCAATGAAAATTATGGTGATTAATTTCTTAAGAGGTGTGAGGCATTTAATATTCCTCTTGAGTAAGGAAATGAATGAAACAATGTCCTAGGATGTGGGGCTGTCATTGACAGATCAAGTAGATTTTCTTCTTTAAATACAAAAGGTAATGAAAGAAGTTAGAAAACACAGAAAGGAAGACATCAGAGAGAAGGTGAAAATATAATGCATGTTTTGATATGGTTACTGCTTCATCTGGGGGACTGAAAGACCCAAAGCCTTGTGGATTTTAGCCTTGGCTGTAAGAAATCCTTGAAACAGCAGCTTAGTAGCCCTGGAAATGGGTTTTCTTCTGTGACTATGGGGTGAGTTTGTGGTTTTAGTGCCATGGCTGGCACTAAAACAGTCAGCCCCATTTCTCTGTTTGTTCCTGCTGATAAGGCTGTAGTAGAGCCATAAACATGGCAGTTATTTTCTCCTCAAACATAAAAGACCTATTGTTTCAAGGTGTTTGAAGCTTCTCTGCTTAGACAGAACACATAGAAAGCATAGATGTGGTTTGCATAATGGTCTGTGAGCTGGGATGGTTTTCTTCTTTCCTTGAAGTGATGTTTCAATTCATTTGGCAAACTAAGAAATAGATTTTGCATTTGAGGAAATGGCTTTTGAAGAGCTTTGTAAAAGATTTCTCTTTCTGAAACTTAGAATTCCCTTTGAAAATGCCAGTTGTGCCCAGATAAGACTTTTTTCCTGAAAGAAATCACAGAATGTTTTTTTTTTCCTTTATAATCAACTTCCAGAGCACATGCAATCATAGAATGTTTTGGGTTGGAAAGGACATTAAAGATCATCAATGCCTCATCCAGCCTGGCCTTAAACACCTCCAGTGATTGAGGGGGAATCCACAACCTCTCTGGGCAACCTCTTCCAGTGTCTCACCACCTTCAGAATAAAGAATTTCTTCCTAATATCTAATCTAAATCTCACCTCTTACCATTTAAAACTGTTACCCCTCATCCTATTGCCACATTCCCTCATAAAAGTCCCTCCTCATCTTTCCTGGGAAGCTTCTAAAAGTTTTTCTCCAAGCACTGTCTTCTCCAGGCTCAAATATCCCAAACTCTCTGACATCATAGGAGAGGTGCTTGAGCTTTCTGGTCATCTCTGTGGCCCTCTTCTGGTCCAAAAGACCAAAAACATCTGTCCAAGATAAAAGAGAATGGAGGAAACCTTGTTTTGTGCTTAGAAACTTTCCTTTTGAGTCTTAACAGTAAATAGACATTTCTAACAGCTCCTCCAGCCAGTACGTTGTAGAATTGTTTTTTGGGCTACAAGATAAGTGCTTAAAAAAATTCTCTAGCCAGCAATTTATGTGTAAGAATGATAAATTCAACAATTTTCTATACATGGCATAAACAGATGGGGTTTGGTCCTTTAGGGAAACCCCTAAATGAGCTCTGGGAGTTGAGAACTTGCCATTGAGAGGATCTATATATTTAGCAATGAAAACACCTGCTTGGGCACAACCCTTTTTTTGTTTCTTTTCTAGAGAAAGTGGGCTGTGTCTGTCACTCTCCCTTGTAACTGTGGAACCTGGGGATAGAATTGTCTCAAAGATGTGGAACACCCACACACTTAATGAAAATAGGAGGGTAGCCTCAAGGAAAACTGCCTCAAGAGCAGGATTTCATCAAAGAGATCATGCAGGGGAGAATGATGAGTTCTTCATACACTAAAAAACCTCAAAAACCTCCAGTCAGTTTTGTCACCTTTCAGTTATATTTTAAAAAAACCCAAGCCCCGACAACAACCCCCTGGAGAACATATCTGAGAAAGTCTTTGACTCAGATTTTCTGCTGGAGGTTGATTCCCTGAGGACATCGGGCTGCTAGAAAGCAGGCAATATACTCTCCTAGCTGTCATGGGAGAGCTATTGATCTTTCTAGAGACCCCATCCAAGAGTTTTCCTCCATCCTGGAGCCCCTTCAGGCACTGGGAAGCCACAGCCTGCTGAAATAGGTCATCATGGAGGTGAGACCACTACTGCTGATGGGCTCAGCTTCTGCTGGTGGGGGGTCATCAGAGCTGTCTGCCCCAGGGCCCAGTGTCTGCTGTCAGCCCCTCATAAACCCAAGAGAGGGGTGCTCTGATATGTCAGGGTACCACCCACTGGTCAGTAAAGTCTGAACTGGAAAACCAAAATGAGAAAATTCAGCTTTTACTTTCATGGGTTTACCCTCATTATCATCTCCATGTTCTGCTGCTTTTCTCAAAAGTCTAACTTGGCTGACACTTGGGTAGGTTGGATGAATGAATGAAACCATGAAATTCCATGGCCTGTCCCACAGAGATGCCACTTTTATAAACCTGAAGAAAGACTCAGAATGTGCCACCTCCTGAACAATTCATCTCCTTTCCAGAACAAGGAACTATTCCAGAAATGAGGTAGCTCAGTTGGGAGAACATCAGACTCCCAATCTGAGAGTCAAGGGTTCAGGTCCCTGTCCAGGTTTGAGGTTGATGGTTGGACTTGATGATCTGTAAGGTCCCTTCCAACCTAGATGATTATGATTTTATTATGATGTTATGATTAGAGTTGGATAATAGGACCTATGCTGAGTTGCATCAAGCTGTCCTTCCATCACATCACCACTCTGTAAGTGGCCAGGCAGGATCTGGAAGTCACTTTAAGGTCTGAATAGGAAGAGATAGAGCACAGTTCCTCTTGTGAAGATGTTTTCAGGTGTTTCCCTGTGTAGTGCATTGTTCTTTTGCCTTTCCTTTAGTTTTTTTCCAAAAAGGCAGCTCTGCCCAGTAACAGACAAAGTCTTATCTGCCTGAAGAAGACTGTGCTCACACAGGATGAATCTTTCATCAAGGAGAAAAAAAAGCTTTCAGGCTGCATGCAAATGGGACAGAAAGTACACCCTTCTGTCACTAATTAGCCTTTTGGAATAATTTATCTATTGTCAGCTCATCCTCTGAATGGTTAGATGTTTCAAAAGATGGATGAAATGAAGGTTATAGTCTTCGTGCAGGTTTTACAGGCAGAAGTTCTCTGTTTTATGTACAGTCAGCCCTGGTGACAGAAATAATTCCTCAAAGCTTTAAAATCTACATCAGCTGAATCAAAATGGCACTGCTGAACATTGCAAATGTAGTCATTATGCCAAGCAACATTAGGATGACTGAATTTGACATGCATTCCACACGTGGTGCCTGAAATCCTAGTACTACAGGCATTTTAAAAGGACTCATTTCACATCCTCAAGTGACAGTCTCAGACTTGGGTGAGCAGGAAAGATTTCAGACATCTAGCCATCCTGGAGACATGATACTGAGGATGTAGCTAAAGAGTCTGAGTGGGACACTTTAACCAGTTAAAGATCTGAGAGCTTTTGCTTAAACAGCTGGTACTTGATCTCTGCTCTGAGATTGACACTGTGTCCAATCATTACACAAATTAACCTCTAGCTGGAAATGATGGTGTCTCTTAGGGTGCACAGGAGAGACAAGATCTATCATTGCCAGAGTTCTAACAGCCCTAATGATTGTATTATGGCTGTGGGAACAGCAGGTTAAAGAAGGGAAAGATGAGCCACCATTAGACTGGCGAGACCCCATAGTGGCTTCTCAATAGCTGAAGGGAGCTACAGAAAGGCTGGGGTAGGACTTTTTAATAAGGTCCAGGATGGCAGGACTAGGAGGAATGGATGCAAATTGGAAGAGGAGAGATTTAGGCTGGAGATAAAAAAGAAATTCTTTACAGTGAGGGTGGCGAGACACTGGAAGAGGTTGCGGTTTGCCCCCTCAGTCCCTGGAGGTGTTTAAGGCCAGGCTGGATGAAGCATTGAGCAACCTGGTGTGGTGGGAGGTGTCCCTGCTCATGGCAGAGGGGTTGGAACTAGATGATCTTCAAGGTTCCTTTCAACCCAAACCACTCTATAATTCTTTTCTTCACACTGGATGTCGTTCCTTAAGTGGCCTTGGACTTATGAAAAAAATAATGGTTTTTTGGCACAAATAGCAGAAGAAAAGGAGATTTGGAAGGTTTTGGCACATCTAAAAATGCACGGCCTTTTTCTTTTTATCTTTTTTTTTTTTTTTCATTTTCTCTCCTTCTGTTCTGCATTTGTTATGCTTTGGTCCTAGAAAAGAAGGATCTTGATTAGACTCAGTAGGATGTAATAGCTTAATTGCGGCAAAGCTTAATTTCTTTAAAGCTACCTGTCTCTTCAGGTATTCCAGGGAGACTGTGGATTAATATAGAACACACTTTATCTCCAGAAAAAGTGAAACACTAAGATTAGTTTATTTAAAATCCTTTGTAATTTGTCCCAGTGGCAGCCTATGCATACATAGTAAAGATGAGAGGCTGTAACCAACTGAAGATCAACTTTTCAGACAGGGGAAACAATTTGGAGTGAAAATTATGTGAGATATAAAATAAAAAAATTCTTAGAAGCACCCAGTTTACTGGTGAATCCTGTTCTGCACCTTCAAGGGTAGCAAAATCAAGATCTTGCTTCATGCACTCACAAGTATCTTCTGATTAATCCATGTTACTCTCATGGTGTTGGAGGCTTCCAATGATAGATTTATTTTTTTAGCCCTGGATGGATGATTTTTCCAAAGGTCAAGGAGTGATGAATCAGAAATGTTTACAGCTTGACATCTCCTTAGTTCAGTGGATTAAATAATCCATTGCTATGTGGCTGGAAAGGCACAGGGTTAGATAGAACCTAATGCTAGATATAAACACAGATTTATGATTATATTATTACTGTAAGATGTTTTAAGATATGATAAATATAATCTCATAACAATAACACATGAAATATATTTTTTATTTGTATAATATGTATGATTTATTTAATCTTCTTAGCTTAAATGTAGGAAATATGTAAGAGAAATAATTTCCCTGATTTAATATAAACAGATTATGGCCAGTTTTAAAATACTAACTGGGACTTTGAAGATTATAGTTTATCTTACAGGATTCTTTAGTCTCATGCTAGATATCAACACAGATTTATGATGAAGCAAATCATTCATATGATACAAATAATAGAAATATATGTGAAATTTATTTCATGTGATATGATAAATGTAATCTCATAATATCTTAAAACATCTTATGGTAATAATATCTCAAATGCATGAAATATGTAAGAGAAATAATTTTTTAATTTAATATAAAAAGATTATGGCCAGTTTTAAAACACTAACTAGAATTTTGAAGATTATAGTTTATCTTAAAGCTTTCTGGAGAAAAGGAAGGAGGTTTTCATTGATGTATCACTGCCAGTTTCTCTAGTTTATTATAGGGTTGTATCCTCAGAACCCCTCAACAGATCTGGATTACATTGGAGGCCCTTAAAGATGGAATGGGAGCTGCCAAATATTTTTACTGAAAGAGAAACTTCTCTTTTTTCCCTTCTGAACAGGCAGTTGTGTGAATTTTGCCAAATTTGTACACAATGTCCCCACTAGGCAGATGGTGGGGAGGAGGGCATATGGTACAACTTTCAACTCCTTTGAAATGAAATCTCCCTCTGGTACTTCTTGGCTTGTTGTAGATGCATGGAGTGAAGCTGATGTTAGTCACTGACTTATTGGAAGGGAGATAAGGGGACACTTCGGGGCCCTTTTAACCCTCCCACTGTGACAGGGTGGTGGAATATTGCCCCCAGTTGATAGGATACAGCCTGGGGTTTGTCCCTCCCATATCCACTCCTGCCAATTTTAATTGGGGGCTGCATCCAGCCCTTGGTGATGTGTAGACTTGAGTATGTCAGCTGTTACTTAATGAGGACTTGAGTATGTGATCTAGTATTTAATATAAGAATTAGGCTAAAGATGTTGATGTTGCTGGGAATATTCTAGCACCTATTTTCCAAGAAAAAAAGGAGTCTTTTTGAGGTGCCCTGAAAAGCACAAAGGAATTAAAAGCAAACACCCTTAAGTTTGCTATTCAGCAGCAGTAGCAAGGTAATGCTTGTTAGCACTTGCTCACACCACCATTTTGTCCTACCACAAGCTTTTGTGGCTGTGGAGAGGGAACCAGGTCAGAACAACCTTGTTAAATGTGGGTAATTTCACTAAGTGTACTTCAATAAGTTTCCAAGTGTTACGTGCCTGTAAATAGTTTTTTACTTCTTCCCTTGCAGTCTTACTGCTGGGGTGGATTAAGAATATATAGAATCATAGAATGGTTTGGGTTGGAAGGGATGTTGTGAGCTTGAAGTTAAGCAACCCCCCTGCAAAGGGAGGAGACATTTGCCACTACACCAGGTTGCTCAATGCCTCATCCAGCCTGGCCTTAAACACCTCCAGGGATTGAGGGGGCATCCACAACCTCTCTGGGCAACCTCTTCCAGTGTCTCACTACCCTCACAGCAAAGAATTTCTTTCTTCTCTCCTGCCTAAATGTCCCCTCTTCCAATTTGCATCCATTATTTCTAGTCCTGCCATCCTGGACCCTTATGTTAAGACATAAGTGAGGGGGGAAAAAAATCTCTGAATAACCAAGTTCTATTTACATGCACATAGAAGCAATCGTGAAAGTCAAAAGTGAAGTGGAAGGTGTAAAACCAAAATTTGCAATGAATTTCTCCCAACCTGAAAACGTAGTGCAGGCTTTCACTCGATAAAATTTTTTGGCTGTGAGTCTGCATAAAATTACACAGTCCAACATATTATGTTTAAATGTTTTATCAAACAAATGATCTTATTCTTGCCAGGAGATGAAATCTTATAACTGTGTAAACATCTGTTTACTAACTTCCAGCTCTGAGTATTACCTTCACCTCGTTTTACACACCCCCCATAATAGTTTTGAGAAAGAATTTCCAAGTGCTGATAACCTTGGCAAGAATACTTCTCTTTAATGTATGCAGCATTCCTGAAATTCTTGGCACATTAGCCTTGATTCAATTCTAACTCAAGTATTTTACTACTGCTGTGGGTTTGTTTTTTTTTTNTGGCCTTATACATCTCCAGGGATGGAGGGAACATCCACAACCTCTCTGGGCACCCTCTTCCAGTGTTTCACTACTCTGTAAAGAATTTCTTTCTTATATCTAGCCTGGATCAGTTCCTCTGGGTTGGGTTACCATGAGATAACATTCCCAGGAAGTGTGGAACTGAGCATCAGCAAAAGGAGAACCACAAAAAGCCTGAATTTTTTTTTTTTTTTTAATTTTTTTTTATGGCAACTTAATCTGCTTCTGGTGCTGCCTCCCTCCCTCTGAATACAGAGTAAAGGTAGGGACTCCGTTTAGGGATGTGATGGAATTGTTAATGGTCTTTTTTTTAAAACAAAATCAGTGAAATCTAATTTAAGACTGCCAAAATTTCTTCATTAGCATAATTGCACAGTGTCAAGACAGGGCTGAGCTATGGTAATTTGAAAATGTAGCTGTGTTTTTTTTACATCTTAACATGCTCTGACTTAGGAGTGCCTGTTTCCTCTGGGAAAACTGTATCTTTTATCTCCTTTTCAGCTCAGTGAACTGATTTTTACATATATATATTTTATATAATATGTGTATTATAGATATATAACCCCCCCATATATATGGAGTATAAAAATATGTATACATATATTAAAAATTCAAATGTTATGTAGAATTACCATGGATTTTCCTCCAGAGAATTCTGTTGAGAGATGAGGTGACTGTTTCTTTAAACCATCATGGATGGAAACGTGGAAGGAAAGGATGCTGGAAGGAAATATTCATTTCAGGCTTTACACATTTTTAAGTAGCAGGTATCATTTGTAAATGAGAAGCTCTGGTATCATCCCTCCCTCCACTGTCCTGATTCCATTGCCACAAGTACTTTTTAGAGAACTGTAAAAAGCATTGGGGAGTTTTTAACAAGATGAAAGACAGCAAATAATGAGATTAGATCAAATGAAAGTCCATCTTAACAGAAAGCATTTTTTTTTCTTCTTCCTGGAAAGCTGAATTGTGCTCAGCCTTTTGAGGCTGGTTTGAATTATACCTTAAGCAAATAGTTGAGAAGCCTGTCCTTGCAGAAGAATCATAATTTTCACCTTTTCTGCCCCAAACTAAAGTGCTATTAAAAGTTTTGTCCATTCTAAAATATTGTCAATGTTACAATTCAGGAAAATGTTTCTTATTCTCTATAATAGATCCCCAATCTGTGAACCATGCAGTTATATTTTTTTACTATTTCTGATGGTGCTCCCCCCCAAGGAATTAGTTGAAATAGTTTGTGATCCTGAAGACTAAATCAAACTTGAAATTAAGCTTCTACATAGGCCTTAACCTGCAGCTAGTTTATCTATTTTAATGCCATTAGATTGAGTTCTTTACAACTAGTTGATGGTACTATATGGAATGTCACATATTTATTTCCTTTTAATATGGTAGGGGTGTTTTCCCCACATCTTAATATGTTATGATTTTTCCAGGCTTTCCAGAGGCTTTTTAATTCTTCCGAAGGTGTAGAAAGGGAAATAATGGATGTAAGTTGGAAGAGGGGAGATTCAGGCTGGAGAGAAGAAAGAAGTTTTGCTGTGAGGGTGGTGAGACACTGAAAGAGGTTGCCCAGAGAGGTTGTGGATGCCCCCTCAATCCCTGGAGGTGTTTAGGGCCAGGCTGGATGAGGCATTGAGCAACTTGGTGTGGTGGAAGATGTCCCTGCCCATGGCAGGGGGGTTGGAACTAGATGATCTTCAAGGTCCTTTCCAACCCAAACCATTCTATGATATTTAAGGGCAACATCTGACACTGAAAGCAAGAGCTACCTGCTTGAACAGAGTGACTGGATGTTTTAAAGAATGATTTATCAAGAACCAGTTTGTGTTGCAATGAAGGTATCCTAACTAGTATCACAAGGAGCTCAAAGTGGTTCTTTGATTGCCTCACAAATGATTTAACAGCAGCAAGACCTTGGAGAAGAGTCATTCCTGCTTAAACTTGTAGTGGGATACTTCCTGGAAATACTCAAGTAACACCTCAACGAGGTGGGGCAGGTGTGAAACCATGCATAAGGTCTTCTCAAACCTGCTTGTTGTCATCTTTTTTTTCTCTGAATACAGGTATCTCAGGCCTGGATTTTAAATCAGTGCTTAAAACTCTTCTTTCCCTCTCACAATATATCAACAAACTTAAGATTTGTTTGCGTGCTGAAAATAATCTATTTTCAAACACTTCAAAACAGGAAAGGATGTTCTTTAACTTCACCTTGTTTAGCTGAGGAATCCCAGTGGCACCCTCTTATTGGTTGGGAGGTTTAATTAAAACTTAGTTCCATTAAATAGTACTTATAAAGTGACAAAGACTGATTTTTGGTTTCTTCTGCTGCTTAAGGAAAAACAAAGGCAAGGTGACAGGTCATTAATCATGGAATGTCAATGCAAATGGTGTTTCTGGACCATGTTGTCTTGCTCTTTTAGAAGGGGTGGAAAGTCGACCATTAGTGTGTTGCCAATAGATAGTTGACTTTGAAAGTCAGAAGGTGTTTTGTTCTTATGTAGAGCATCATACCCTAAATAAGCAATTATTTATCTCGGTGAGAATTGCTTTCCTAGCCTTGGAACTGTAGTTTCAGATATTGTTCTGGCATCTAGGCAAGCATAATTATGTTGGAAAAGAACTTTTTTTGTTTTTTTCTCAGACTTAAGTAGAATCATAGAATAGTTAGAGTTGGAAGTGACCTTCAAGATCATCAAGTTCCAAACCCCTGCCATGGGCAGGGACACCTCCCACTACACCTGGCTGCTCAGTGCCTCATCCTTAAACACCTCCAGGGATTGAAGGGGGCATTCACAACCTCTCTGGGCAACCTCTTCCAGTGTCTCACCATCTTCACAATAAAGAATTTCTTTCTTATATCTAGCTTGAATCTCTCCTCTTCCAATTCACATCCATTATTTCTAGTCCTTCCATCACATATCCCATTAAAAAGTTCTACCCCAGCCTTTCTGTAGCCCCTTCAGGTATTGAGAAGCTACTGAGAGGTCTCCCCTGAGGCTTCTCTTCTCCAGGCTGAACAACCTCAACTCCTTCAGCCTGTCCTCAGAAGGGAGGTGCTCCAGCCCTCTCATCATCTTCCTGTCTTCCTCTGGACCTGCTCCAACAGCTCAGTGTCCTTCTGTTGAGGGCTCC